>JBBPSI010000034.1:0-169439 GCA_038093515.1 Butyriboletus loyo
CCTCACAGTGAGCAATAAGAACTGGTTTGCCACCGGCATAGTAGTAAGCCCTGGGTCATTCGGGACCCGCAACTTGATTTCTTAGTCGTTTTTATTCCTAGATGATATTTGTTATTGCTGAATTCCGTGAGTTGCACGGTCCAGAGCTTACTCTTCCCGCACTAAGTTCATTTTGTCTAAAGTCGCAGCTTTCAGTGAGTGATAGACAATCTTATCCGTAAACGTCATTAATACTAGCGACACCGCGTAGTCTTCACTATCAAAGCGTATGTTTCTGTTCCATATTTGCTTCTCATCAGCATTTCACTCATGCACGCTTAGTTTGCCTCTCAACACATGGCCAGAGTTTGCCACCCTGAACGTAAATGAACTATGCCCTGTCCCATGAACAGTCTTCTGATGACATGTTCAGGATCTTTCGATGACAGTGAACGCGTTGGCCGCATCAGGGGACATCATCATCGCTGGGTTCCTCTGTTATCTGCTGCATGCATCGCGAACTGGCTTTGAAAAGTGAATAATTTCCACGCATTTGCTCGTTGTGCATTCTGAATATCTTGCTGTCAGGTCCGAAACACTGATCAACAAATTGGTGAGTGTCCATATCAATCGAGTCGCTTTCGGCGAAAGACGAGTATGGTCTAGATTGTGTTCAGCATCAACACCGGTCTTTTAACCAGGTCAGTTTTGTGATTTGATGACGGCGTGTGTTACTGACAGTGCGATAGTCTCTGTGCTCTCGCTTCATTGATATCTGTAAGTGTCGTCGCGTGCCTCGTGCAACCGTTCCTTGCCGATGATGTGATAGATCTCTGTGTGGCCACACGCGTGGGTCTACCTCGCATTCTACTACTGCATTGGCCGATGTACGTCCTGTATCAAGGGCGCAGAAATTCTTATTGATCCATTGTTTCAAAGTGTACTGTAACTCCCTCCTTGCCACCCTCAACGCGCGCAGACGGTTGAGGGGCGGTTCTCATGAGGATGACATGCCGCTTTCCATGCAGAGCACTAGTACGCAACAAAAGATGAACCACAGTATGATCGGAACAGCATCAAAGGTAAGTTTCTTAAGAAACGACGTAGAACATGGTCTCATTACCCTTCAGCGCATGCCAAACAATATATCCATCAAAATCGACACCACGCACGAGTACATCCAGGACGAGGTGAGCGGTGTTTGTAAGGGCACACTTTTTGTTCGACTGACACGGCGGTCACCAGTTCTCTTCGTCGAATGGAGACATGAAGAATCCCGAAGTTGTCTAAGCTAGATTATTGAATTACAAGGACCCAAACGACTGAAATGTATCCACGAAGCTGTTTACTTGACGTTTGTCAACTCGGTCGTACATCGAATCTCTTTTTATTTGCCGATTTGCAACTTTCCGCCGAGTCAGCAGAACTCAGCTGGAACGACTTGAGATGAGATTTTCGAAGCTATGCTCAAAACGGACGATGTGTGCTGCCAACACCACCTTAACCTCATATAAATGTCATTTAACAAGGTCGCCATACTGCTACCGGGGGAACGGAAGGCTGATTACCCTGCACATCCTAGCTCCCACCTCGACGAGGTAAACAGACGCCCCAGTCGAAGACACCAGCCGAGGAGCTCCCCAATTAAAAGCCAAGCCTGATCGTTTGAGGTGTCCGGTGAGCTCGGAAGCCAAGGGGAAAGGATGCGTTGATCGGTGCGAACGTACCAAGGATGGCCTGTGGCCAGTAAGTGATGCGTTTCATGAGCGGGTATACAGCGACGACGGAGAGGGACGCGGCGCCGAGGAGGATACTGTGAGAGAATGCAATCATAATATATATTTAGATGGATGGATGGATGGATGGATATGGACGTAGATGTATAGATAGAAAGGTGTACACGGAGGAAACCAAACTTGATCGTGAAGACGCGGGGGGAACTGGGATGCGCGTACCTGTACGTGTTTAGTTGGAGTAAGACGCCGAATCAGACCGTTAGCTGTCCAGCGAGGAGAAAGAGCGCTTGACGACGCGTGATATCGCCACTCACGAGCGGTCGCGTGGGGTCCTCTCTAATAAAATAAAATAAAACAAGGGAAAAAGTCACGAGGGTGAATACGCGATAGTGGAAAGGCAGATGCAGGACTGGGGATTTGTACTGACCGACTGCCTTGTCGAGATGCTTGTCCCACATATCGTTGATGGTATAGCCTGCGCCAAGACCAGATAGACTGTCAGCGAGGTCGTGAGCGGCGCTCCCTGCGCGTAGGATCCCATGATGATGGACCATGCTGAGTGTACGTATGGTGTATGAGCGGAAAAAAAGGAAGCGCGCAGAACGTACAGAAGAGCGAGAGTGTCCCGATGGGCTTGTCAACCCTGGTCAGATAGGTATGCTCGCTGGAAAGCGGTCGACCCACATCGCCGGAGGGGTAATATTGGAAGCACAATGAACGAGGCTTTGACGCGACCGCAGTGCTTGGTCTTGCAGTAATGCAAGACTTTGGACTACGAGAGAGTACCAAGTCTCTCGTTCGCAAGGAATTCCGGACGAGATGTCGCGAGGTGGTGCACACAGGGAGCGAATCCGTTTTTGGGCTGGAGCTAACATAAGCATAATCACTTTGACCGACGATCGATCATTTTTAAGGTTGGCCCGACTTGCTGCGAGTCACACACGCCCCTCTATGTAGCCACTCGCTTGTCTCCAACCACCCAGCTTCCATTCATAGAGGATAGAGACACGATGCGCTTCTTACACTAAAGAGATAGAAGGACGAGGATTTGACGAACGGCGAGGCTTTGCGAGTCCGTGCAAAGCAATCATTTTGAAGTCTGGTCAACAATGGAGATTGACAATCGTGACAATGTTTTGAAGGGTAGAAATGATACCCTCCACGGGTAGGGAAGGGCATTGTGCGTACTCGCTCGAGCGCGGCGGCAACGGCGATCGATGGCAGGGTGAGGCGATGGTGATAGTGAAATGCGCATACGTAAATGGCAGTGTTTACTCACGCGCAACGGTAAGGGTACGACGACGGCGATGTCGATGAGGCACGAGCGAGCGCGAATGGCTGTTCGAGGTCCTGCGTGGGGTCGCATGAACTTCGTCAAGGACGCGATATAGTTCGAAGTGAACAAAGTGACCATTTGGTGGACACCCCTGTCGTCGATCCTCATCATTCCCCAACAGCTGTTCAGTCGGACGGTTTATCGATAACGATGAGATAGATCGTATACCGTCCAATTCATCAGTTCAGAGTTCTTACAATGAGGCACCCACGTCCGACAAGAGCTGTGCCAGTACCCATTCGCGCCGCCGTGTCCGGGATCCGATCGTGGAGCTCGACGGTGGAGTGGAAAATCAACTCGGAACGTATGGAGCGTTTGTTCTTCCCGGCGTCACGTCATAATGCAACTTCATGCTGAATGTGCAAAGGTCACCGGTCACCACCGCTCCCATCGCAATGGTATTCGCCGAGACAATCATGAAGCCGCAGACAATCGTCCCGAGGACAAAGACGAAGGTTTCTACGAGGGCATTTAACCGCGACCACAGTCTGACCGCCCATGCAAGATTAGCCGATCCACATACGATCGAGGAAATTCTCGAGAGGATGGCGGTACATTGAGACCGGGTGATGTTCCACCTCAAACTGTGCTTGCGCGGGTCATTAGTGAGCTCGAAGACGAGTTTGTTCACTTCAGGGACGTTTACAGTGTCCTCGGTTGGATTCTGCCACCCAGGCGGCGAAGCGGTTCCATGGTCCTTCGGTACTAGCCTAGTACGTACTATAACATGAGAAATCTTATCAATGCCCCCAACCCAGACTCGCCTCATTGCAATGCCTCGTACAAGCCTCACGTGAAACATTTATGAGCGAAGGACATCCGTTTTCCTTGTGTCCATACCAATCCACCCGGCCTTCCTGGCCAATTAGCTTTGATTATATAATTTCCAGCTTTGACTTCTGACACTGCATGGGAAAGTTCATCGATGTACGTTCGCTAACTCTTGTGAACGTTCACTGACCGGCTGAACACTGGATTGAAGAGCGACTGCAGGGTCATGCACAGACGCGCATTTTTCTGGTTGCAGGCACAAGCAAGCATATTTAAGCGGAGCTTAAAGTTGCGTATTGCCAATCTGACTATGGTGAGACGAACTGTTTATGGAAATAGGCTGTGCTTCAGGAGGATCTGATATTTTAAGCGGAGCTTGAATCCCCGCCCACCTCGTGCAAGCTGCAGCCAAGTGTAAGTATGTATTGTTGGTCGTGATTAAACCCTGAGCAGTACTCTAATCGCTTATAGATGGTTTGGCTAGAATCTTCATCTGTTCTCGGGACCGTACGACTAACGTCTCAGGACAGCGACATGAGCGTGGGGATGTCGGCACACATGCGGGTTTACGCTATCTTTTGTTGGTTGTGAGGCACTACTGACCCCAGCTAATCCCGAGGGGTAAGAATGGTAACAGGGCACAAGGTCCGATCATCTCTTAGCGGCTCACTGTGCCACGTCTTATAGGGGACCGACAGAAACCCGCGGCATTCCCAGGTCGATATGCAGATATAACATCCCGATCTTTTCTCGGTTCGCTTCCCATCCTTGCTCACCATTCTCCATCCCTCCCCGTCACTCTTTTCCAGTCCCTGACTTGGGATATATCACCGAACAATGTTGACCAACATCACATGGCTGGACCTGTGTCTCGCAGGTGTCGGTCTCTACCTCGTCAAACAGATTTTGACCAAGAAGCCACCTGCCCCCTTTCCTCCCGGCCCCAAGGGTCTCCCCCTCATCGGCAACATCGCTGACATGCCCTCCGTCAAGCCCTGGATCACCTTCGCCGAGTGGGGCCAGAAATATGGCATGTGTCCCTCTTGTGCCTCGCTCAATGTCTTACCTCTTTCTTTTTTTCCAGGCGACATCTCTCATGCGGAGGTTCTGGGCCAACACATAGTCGTCTTGAACAACGTCAATGTCGCGATCGAAATGCTCGACAAAAAGAGTTCCTCCTACTCCGATCGTCCCGTCCTCCCTATGGGTGGCGAACTTGTCGGCTGGAAGAACACCCTCGTTCTCCTTCCCTATGGCGACCGTTTCCGAGAATACCGCAAAAATTTTGCTCGCGTGATCGGCAGCCGTGCGGCGATGGAGACCTATCATCCCGTCGAGGAAATGGAGACCCACCGCTTCCTGCAGCGTGTGCTGGCAAAACCTGCCGAGCTGTCAAAGCATGTCCGCCATACCGCCGGTGCCATCATCTTGCGCATCTCCCATGGTTACGAAGTCAAGGAAAACCAGGACCCCTTTGTTGACCTTGCCGATAGGGCAGTCGACCAGTTCTCGATGTCTACGGCTAGCGGCGCTTTTATGGTCGACGTTATGCCAGCCTGTAGGTTCATCGCTTCTGAACAAAGGAAATGTTGTTTTATTCCGTTGCTTACAGTGGCTCACGTTCCTGATTGGTTCCCTGGTGCGGATTTCAAGATCAAGGCAAATGAATGGCGTGCGACGCTCGAGGAAATGGTTCTTCAACCATACCAGTTTGTCAAGGATCAGATGGTATGCTCAAACGCCATTCTCCAAAAGCACACCGGATGACTCGTTTTAGGCGGCGGGCATTGCGTCCGAGTCCTTCGTTTCCAACTTGCTTCAAGGCAAGACTTTGTCTGCAGAGGAAGATCACATCGTCAAATGGTCTTCCGCTTCTTTGTATTCCGGTACGTCTGGATGCCTTCATTGGACGAGAGTCGACTGAATGAGTATGCAGGCGGTGCTGATACTGTATGTGATTTGAACATTTCGTGATACGTGGTGTTCATCTCCCGCGTCGCTAGACTGTTTCGGCCATCTACTCTCTCTTCTTGGCTTTGACGCTCTTCCCCGGGGTCCAGAAGAGGGCACAAGCAGAGATTGACGCTGTTATTGGCTCGGATCGTCTTCCGAATTTTTCTGACCGTGACTCTCTCCCTTACATCGAGGCTCTCGTCAAAGAAGTTATTCGCTGGAACGTTGTCGTTCCTCTCGGTTCGTGCCTTTGGGACTTGTGTGTATGTTCGTAGTTTGCTGATACCGGAACAGCCGTACCTCATCGCGTGACCGAAGATGATGTCCATGATGGATACTACATCCCCAAGGGCACTCTGATTATGCCCAATATTTGGTTCGTACTCTAGTGCTGTTCGTCATCTCTTATTGATGTTGCTCCGATAGGTTCATGCTTCACGACCCCCGGACATACTCTGAACCCAACGAGTTCAAGCCTGAGCGGTTCCTCGCCCGGGAAGGAAAAGAGCCTGAGACTGACCCCCGTACCATCTGCTTCGGTTTTGGGAGACGGTGGGTTTTCGCTGTTGGCCGTTGCTAGTTGTTTGGATGACTTAGCGCCTTGAATAGTATTTGCCCAGGTCAATAGGCGCACAGTCACCACGTCCGTTTTGAAAGCTAACTGGATTTTTACAGGCCTGCACTTGGCTGACGCGTCTATATGGATTTCGGTCGCAATGTCGCTGGCGGCCTTTGACGTGTCAAAGATCGTCGAGAATGGTGTTGAGATCACGCCAGAGGTCGATCCATCGTCAGGTACCATCAGGTGAGGGATTGTTGGTTGACCACTGTCGGTTGGAGAGCTGATGGGGGATTCAGTCACCCCAAGCCCTTCAAGTGCTGCATCAAGCCTCGTTCAGCAAAGGCGTTGGAGCTGATCCAGCAAGACCATATGGAGTGACCTGTTCGATCTAGCTGACTGTCTACTCTGGCTCCTATTTAGCGGTCGAGACGTAGGCAGGATTATCGTATACGATTTTGTTTTGGCTTGATATCGCAGCTTGATTCCATCCTCGCCACTAACATCGGAGATAGTGCTATTTCCAATTGATCTTCTCCGATTGATCCCCGATCGTTCATGTCAGAGTACCACGATTCTCCGATTGATCCCCGATCATGCACGTGGGTAATTTCCAACTACCCAGATTCTCCCCAACCGATCTCAACCGGGATCTCGACGCTCTCCGTGACTTTCCGACTCTTCTAGAATGCGTTGAACGGAGACCCGGATCGTCTCGGCAAACGACGGGTCAGAGAGCAGCGGGGCCTCTGCGACGGCACGTTCCAGGACGGGATACCTTCAGAGGGTCCGTGCACTCGACCACACAGTCATTCTCTCGCACTCACCTGTCTATTTCCCCCATCAGCTCGCGGTAGATGCCATCCTGTGATAGGTTGATCAACCTGGGATCCGAGGCCAGTCGCTGTCGTGCAATGTCATACACTCGGGACTGGAAACCCCCAATTCGTTCCTACACAGGCACGTCAAGACGGGCCAAGAGAGAGAGGGAGGGGGACGTACGCTGCGCTGAAACTCCGCCAAGAGTTCTCGCCGCAAGCGATCAAACTCGCCTGATTTTTTGAATCTGCTTCGATTCAGTTGCGACGTGAGATAGCGTAGAAAACGTGTGGGGACTCGCTCGTCGATTAGTTGTTCTGGGTCGGACATCGTCGTCGTCGTCGTCGTTTCTGAACCATGTATGTGGCTGTGCACGAGGGTAGCGCTACCCAAGACCTCGATACGAACGTGCTCACGCATGGCTGTGTTTCCTCCTCTCAAAAACGACCTCATTTTGCGTGCAGCGCGCGGTCAATTTACGGAGCGCGCTCCAGTATGGGTCATGCGTCAAGCTGGCCGTTATCTCCCAGGTCATCCCATTTCTACCATCTCCACGAAACCCAACGCTCAACGCATTCCTTCAGAGTTTAGAGAGCTCCGCAAAACATACGATTTCTTCCAGTTATGCCAGGATCCAGAGCTCGCAACGCAAGTCACCGTGCAGCCCATCGATCGTTATCCAGACCTTATCGATGCCGCCATCATCTTTTCTGACATCCTCGTCATCCCTCAAGCCATGGGCATGGAAATACTCATGAACCCCGGTCCCGTCTTTACGAAACCGCTCGATGTCCCCGAAGACGTACTGGAGCTACAGACCGATCGCGTAAAGGAAAGGCTTCAGTACGTGTACGACGCCATCACCTTGGCACGCAAACGTCTCGCCGGCCGCGTCCCTCTCATCGGCTTTTGCGGTGCTCCCTGGACACTCATGTCTTACATGATCGAGGGAGGAGCGAGCAAGACGCTTCAAAAATCGAAAACGTGGCTCTTCAAACACCCCGTCGAGTCGAAGGCACTCTTGGACATCATCACGACGGCATGCATCGATTTCTTGGTCAGCCAGGTGGAAGCTGGTGCACAGGTACGTACCCTCCCCCCCCCCTTCCCTTACTTTCGTTCCCAATAATAATGACGCTTATACGGCGGCGCTTTAGCTTCTTCAAGTCTTTGATTCCAACGCCGGAGACCTGTCCCAACACGACTTCCTACAGTTCTCGTTGCCGTACGTGGAGCAGATAGCCGACAGAGTGCGGGAACGGCTTCGGGCGTGTGACCTCCCAGTCGTGCCCTTGATCCTTTTTGCCAAGGGCGCTTCTCCAGCACTCGCCGCCAAGGCGAAATACGACGTCGTCGGTCTAGAGTGGACAGTCGATCCTGGAGACAATGCGATCCCACAGGACGTAGGCTTACAAGGAAACATAGACCCCGTCGTGTTGTATGGTGGGCGGGACGCCATCGAGCGAGAGGTAAAAAGGGTGTGTGCAGAGTTCCGTGCTGTACGCCCCACCACCAGTTGGATCGCAAATCTGGGCCACGGAATCACGCCTGGCGTTGACCCAGAAGATCTCAGGTGGTTTTTCGAGTGCGTGCACAAATATTCCAAAGTAGAGAAGAATCGTGGGTAAACAACTGCAGCTACTCAATTTATTCGTGAGATTATTGGGCAATTGCTCATGCTCCAGATTTCTATCATTGATTCGGTGATATACACAAACGACAAGGCAGCGTGGGCGTGAGGTGTGGTGGGAAACCTTTACAATGCTAGAAGAGTAGGAGATCATGATAAATACTTGGACGCCGTCCTGCAAGAACCAGAATAAGCGACCGACGAACGACCAGAGTGTGCGACAGACCAAGGAAAAACGAGACATGCAGCGTAACAACTGCTATGCCACGACATCAGCAGCACTAAAGCTGCTCCTCCTCCGTCTTACGGGACGCGGCCCGGGTCGTTGTGTGGTTTTGGACGCGGGAACGACGACGGCTGATGCACCAGTCGTCATCCAAACATTAGAGGAAGGTTTCGACTTCGTTCCTGCAGCCATCTCCGCCAGGGCATTGGTTGCATAGTTCCGCTTTGCCAAAGTAGGTAGTCTTGATGGAGTCGGTGACGGTGGCGGTTGGGGTACTCTCCGCGACGAAGGCGCACCAACTCCCCTGGTTGCGGTACCTCGAGTGGTCGTCCCAGCAGCTAGTCTTGGTATCTTGTTTGGAGGTTGCGCAGATACCTTTGCCACAGCGCTAGGTGGTTTTCGTTGATTGGTTGTGGCCGCAGACCGCAAGACGCGCGTAGGCCGTTGTTCTGACGCCGTTCCTCTTGCTCCTATTTGTCGCGTGGCTGTCCTGATACGTTGCCGCGTAACGGGCGGCGCTGCGCCAAGGGCAGGAAGAGTGTCGTCCGCCTCCTCCCCATTCTCATCATCAGAATCCACTGCAACCCGCTTCGCCACGGGCGTCTTCCTCGGTTGCCCTGGAGGGGCGATCGCGTGGGCTTTCGCTGCGGCAGTAGCCACGTGTCGACTGGGCGTCATGGGAGGCAAAGGTATAGAAGAAACACCATTGGCTGATGGCGTCACCCTTCCACTCTCCCCCATCTCTTCATCCTGTTCCGCAGGTGGGGTAACTGGTGTCACGACTGGCACCGCAACTGTGGCAGCAACAGCCTGGGCTCGTTTCATTTCGTCGATTGCTGCCCACTTTACCCATTCCAATTGCTTGAGGTACATGTATTGTTGTTGTGGACCCACTACGCTTCCAGGCCGAACGATACGCATAAAAGCAATCGCTTCAGCCGCAGTAAACCCGTATTTCCAGATGAGATAGGCTCCGATCAAAGTGCCAGTTCGTCCTAGACCTGCTTTACACTGGCGGAGAATTGTTACCACGTACCCGCCAAGTAATGATAAAGGAATCGAGAGGGAAGAAAATGGCGCACATGAACAGCGATTACTCCGCCACTTTCCACTATAGCGTCTGACAGATCGATAAACGTCCGCACGATTTCGTCCGTTGGGTTCGTGCCATCGTCGAAATAAAGCTCCTGGTGGTTTATGCCGCGATCGAGAAACAATTCTTTATCGTACAACTCCGTATTTAGACGAACGACGACCTTTACACCACGTTTCTCAAAGTAATCAAGGCAATTGCAGAACGGCGTGGATAATTTGCGCTGAAGGGCGAGAGTAGTGGCAGGCCCACGAGAGGGACTTGCTGTTCCAGGACGAGGAGGAGAGGAAGGATCTGCAGCAGCTTGCTTTGCCTCTTTCTGATTCTTGATCCAGGCGGAGTCCACGGGAGATGCGAATGCGATAAAGTTCGGTGTTATCCAGTTCCAGTCCCCGTTCTCAACTTTCTCGTAGTATTCGTATTCCTCCACACTGAACTCGTTCATATCGCACAGACCATTTTGCATGGCCTTCCACATACCCCATAGACAGTCCTGGATGTTGAGACTGAAGTCGGAGGGTCCACGTCCGGCGTCACGAAAGGGCATAAATTCGAGCTCAGCTATGGGACGAAAGGCTTCCCACGGCGCGCGACGTTGGACGATCATCTGGGAAGGGTGTAAAGAACGACGTGAGTGTAGGATTGAGTACGCACGACATAAAGGGCTATTAAAAGGGCCGCATTCGCTTTCCGCCGCGGGTCATCGGAAGAATACAAGACAAGGCGATGAGACTGGAGGTCCTTGTCCTACCATGAAGCAATCAGCGCGATGCCGTTGTTGGTTCGGAAGCTGTACCCACTTCTAACAATTCGTGGATAAGAATGCAAGCCTTGTACACCATCGCAAGATTTAGTGGGCCCCAATCCTGGAAGAAAGAGAGGTAGAGTAGCTGGTCATCGATCGTGAAGTAGTAATAGGTGGCATCATCGTCGGGGGATGCGGATGGGCCTGCTCTGTCAATGGGTCCCGCGCGCACACGGGGGTTGTTCGTTGGGTCAGAGGATTGATTATTGAGGACGTGTGGACCGGGGGGCGGGTGGGGAAAAGTTGTGAAGTAGAGTCTAGTGAGAAGCTTGTTGAGTTGATGGGGGTAGACGTGGATTCAGCAGGAAGGACATGCCTGTCTCCGAAGTGACACAACGGCTCGCATTTGGGAGCCATGGGTATGGGCACTCTTGTTTAGAGACGCAGGATATGTAGGAGGCGCGAGATGTAAGATGACAGAGGAAAGGAGGCAGAGGGAGCGCGACAATAAAGAGGAGTGGCAACGTGCCTCAAGGTAGGCGTCTGGAAGCCAAGAAGAGCTTGGAAAAGGAAAATTATCCCGTGACCGTCGCGTTCTGTCAAAACACGTCAAAACATATCAAAAGAGAACCATAATCTAGGGTTCCCATGGGCGAGCTTTCGCGGCGTAGAGACGCGCTCAGCGCTGGACGAGGGGGCGACCACGAAGCGGTCTGGGATAGATCGAAGAAAGGTATCTCCATGGAAATGAGCGGTGCTGCTGGTCGCAGGGCATGGGGCGCAATCAAAGAACACATGGCTGCATGCTGTCGTTCACGAGGCCTGGAAACATTAGCTGGCAGTTGCCTCGTCGGGGCACCGCTGGAACGGGAGAAGATGCAGGTCGTGCGTGTGAGGCTCCGAGGATAGAAGTGACAGTTTTTCGCTGGCATATTCAGGGGCTGTAATCGCGTTGTTTGTCGTTGTTGGAGCACGCGTATCGTCCACGACCATCGCCCACTCCCAGCGCCAACAAAGCCAGATTCAACGCACAGCGGGCCTCACAATGCCTGACAATCAGATTTTCAAGGTCTCGTTCACTTCATCACCCCGTTGTCCCGCTTTTCCTCACACATCCTCAGGCAACCTACAGCGGGATACCCGTGTACGAAATGTGCGTCATATTCAACACCCTGCTCGACACGCCCTCACCACTTTGACACGTGTAGGATGTGTAAAGGTGTTGCAGTAATGCGGCGGCGCTCAGATTCATGGCTCAACGCGACGCAAATACTCAAAGTCGCCGGCTTTGACAAGCCCCAGCGCACCCGAGTCCTCGAACGAGAGATCCAAAAGGGCGAACACGAAAAGGTTCAGGGTGGTTATGGAAAGTATCAAGGTGAGTTTCCTCTCCTTCCCTCAAAATCGACCTCATCATCCCACAGGGACATGGATACCTCTCGACCGAGGACTCGCCCTCGCGAGGCAATACAATTGTGAAGCAGCCCTCCGTCCTATTATCGAATTTCAGCCCGCAGCGAAAAGCCCACCCCTCGCTCCAAAGCATCTCGTGTCCTCGGCTTCCGTTGCAAGACCTGCCCGTCGGTCAACAACCTCGGTCGCCGAGCCAGCTCCTGTTCTCGTTAGCACCCGTTCGCGTCGTCAGGTGAATGCTGAAGAAGATTCGGAGCCGGAAATATTTTCCGAACCCGCTTCAGAAGATGGTTCGATGACATCATCTCCTTCACGAGGGTCATCTAGCTCCCGTACTCCCTCTCCCATCGCCGATGGATATGATCAAATGGACGAGTCAGAAGATCGCAGGCACGGCGTACGACGTAAACCGCTGCGACGTCACCTCAACGAGCGTCTTGACGACGTTTTAGGAGATGAGATCGTCACACAGGCCAATGGTACTGATGACCCGCGTACTTACAGCGATCAAATCCTCGAATACTTTATCTCGGACACGAATCAAATTCCTCAGATTCTCATCTCACCTCCTCCCGATTTTGACGCAAATATGGCCATTGACGATGACGGACATACCGCACTACATTGGGCTTCGGCAATGGGCCGACTCCGTATTGTGAAGCTGCTGCTTACAGCCGGGGCTGATATCTTCAAAGTAAACAAGGCGGGCCAGACTGCAATGATGCGCAGTGTTATGTTTGCAAACAACTACGATGTGCGAAAGTTCCCGGAGCTGTACGAGCTTCTCCACCGCTCCACTCTCAACATCGATAATTACAATCGGACTGTCTTTCACCATATCGTCGATGTCGCCATGTCAAAAGGGAAGACGCATGCAGCGCGTTACTACATGGAGACAGTGCTCAACCGCTTGGCTGACTATCCCAAGGAACTAGCAGACGTGATCAATTTCCAGGATGAGGATGGCGAGACCGCATTGACAATGGCTGCTCGATGCCGAAGCAAGCGCCTCGTCAAACTCCTCATCGATCACGGGGCAGACCCCAAGCTCGTAAACCGTGACGGAAAGAGTACCGAAGATTATATTCTCGAGGATGAGCGTTTCCGGTCGTCTCCGGGACCGATTTCCCGACTTTCAGCAATGTCGTTTCGTAACGCGCAGGCTGCGTATCCTTTGCCGCCTATTCCCTCTTCCGTCCCCACGGGCGCTGAGCGCCCACCACTACACCATTCAATAGCCGGCCAGAAGGCGAGCACAAAATGCGTCAACGAAATCACAAGCATGTTGGATAGTCTGGCTGCATCTTTCGATCGCGAGCTCCAGGATAAAGAACGCGACATGAATCAAGCCCACGCACTCTTGCAAAATATCCAACAGGAGATTCTCGAGAGTCACCGTGCCGTCAATCAACTCAAGACACAAGCAGAGGGACTGCAGCTAGCGAGAGGATTGTTGTCGGAGTTCGAAAGCCAACTGTTAGACAAGATGGGGAAGAGATATCGATTGGGTTGGGAGAAGTGGATCAAGGACGAGGAGAACCGAGAAAAATCGATCAGGGATGCGGCAGACGGGGAGCTAAAGATCACACCCACGACTGTTCCCTACCGAACGGACGACGACACTGAGGGTGAAGGGTCGACGGAAGCAGGGAAGGACAGGGATAAAGATAAAAACAAGGGGAAACGGAAAGCGCTGCCTCAGGAAGAGGATGTCATGGATCTTCTTGCACTATACGCTGATCTTCCGAACAATCAGGACGCAGTAATGACGACCTGCGAGATGGTAAGGGAAGAATTGGGCCATCGTCGCAAACGGAGAAAGGGGCTGTTTGATCAATTGATTGCGTTCCAAGCGGAGGCAGGAACTGGCGGACGGATGGCTGAATACAGGAGACTTATTGGCGCTGGGTGTGGAGGTGTGCCACCCCCAGAAGTGGATAATATCATTGGAATGTTGCACGAGGTATGTCATGTTGTACCACCAATACTGACGATTGAGTCGTTCATCCCGATTTCAGACACTCGAGTTGGAAGAGTCTAGTACGGCCCCGGGAGCATGGACTGGGACCAAGGCTGGGCTTGTGCCAATATAGTACTCAAGATGAATGTTTCGGGGGTGTTTCTGATACTCCAGTGTACTCGTACGCGTAATAGTGAAGTGATAGAGATAAATGCTTGGTCAGCTAAATTTTGGTCTCTGCAAATCATTGTGCTTGCCACCTGTTTCTCGTCTTGTTGTGCTCCATGTCGTTATCACGCGTACAAGTTCTCAAAGCCACTACCAAGATACCATGGACGAAGAATTTCCGACATCTCCTGCCTGTCCCGAAGCATTGGTCGGAAAGACATTCGCGCTATGACCCTGGTATTAAGGCAGTCCCCGTCAAGGATCGTATCAAATACTGGAACGTCGTCCCTGGTGACCAGATACGCGTTCGTGGTGAAGGAAGCAAACTTCACGAGGTTCTGAGTATAAACAGGTTTTCGAACCGCGTGTACCTCAAGGGTAACATCAAGGTGCGCCAGGTGCTGTTGTCGATCCAGACGTTGTGTTTCCGACCATTATATTAGGAAGCAGCTCCCAACAAGGCGCCAGTCAACAGAAGCGTGCATTATTCAAGGTGTCAACTTTTCATGGGCACTCATAAAGTCACGACACCACAGGGAAGAGAGAAGGAAGTCCAGTGAGCATGTTTCTCACATTTCCTATTCGTTGGTGAACGTTTGCAATGATAGCGTGTTCGCGCAACGGATTGGAGTAAGGGACTCTTATTGGCATCCCGGACTTCGTCGTTTCGATTGGAGGCGTATTGCTCTCGCGACAGTGCCTGCATATTTTAAGAAAACCGACAGAGCCCCACTCGTGGTACCGTGGCCAAAACACGAGCTCCCAGAACGACCAGGAGGTATGTTGTATTATCTACAAGGTGCCTTGGACCTGCTGTGACACTTGCGTCGTGGCATTAGCCAACCAGTTTTACGATACCACCAAAGACACGGTTCTCAAGATTACCTATCAATCACCGGACGTCAAGAAACCCAGTCCAGCCAATGAAAATGCCTATATCAACGCGTTGTTCAGCCCTCGGCCAAGACCTTTTGACGAGTCGACACCAATGGAGCACCACGTCGCGAAAGAGCTCTCAAACCCACACAGTCGAGCTAAGAAACAGGCCCGCTGGCAGGCCGCCAAGGTTTACAAGGCCGAGCTTCTCAGGAAGTTTGTCGAACGAGAGCTCATGCACTTGAATGGCCGATCGGCAAGGGTGGCGCGTGCTGAAGGTGTGTTCAAGTTTAGACAGAAGGTGGAGGAGGAGCGCAAAGCAGACAAGAAGAGACGGTGGTTCACAGTGGAACGCACGTCGAGGATTGAGAGAAAAGTAAAACGCAAGCAGAGGAAAGCGCAGAAGCAGAAGGAGAAATTGACTCAATTGGTGCTAAAGGATGCTGCAAACCAGGTCATCCCTGCTGCGGAACCTCGCAAGTAATGGCAGCCTCGAGTCCATATAGCTACCTCTTTCTGATACTTTGACCATACTTCATGTTTTGGACTTTTGTGCATGGACTGAATTCTTGCTCGGTACCGAGGCATTATGGCATATTCGCTTGCAACTTTCGCTCAACACCCTCGACGAGTGTTTGATACTTGCTTGTTCTTTCGGAAACAAGTCGCATTCATTGCCTCCCATACCCTCGGCGAAAACACTGTGCTTCACATACGGATTTTAGAATTTCGACCGAATAACAGGCAGAGGCCTTCAAGCAAGACCAGCTTGAAGCTACGCAATACCCATTCCACGACTCTCCCTCTGGAATTTGAGCAACAGATTCTATACCTCGGACTATCAACATGACAGACTCTCCTGCTGGATATCACGCCATTCCATCCTCGGAGGACCAAGCCTACCACCCTCATGTCCATGAAGCCGGTGTTCATAGAGACGATCCCCACTCAACAAGAGAGCGGGTTTCGACCGAAGCTCAAATCAGATGGACGTATTTCCTTCTGGGTTGCGCCATTTTGCTACCTTGGAACGGTGAACCTCCTCTCCAAGCTATCCGTCTAGTTAGTGCTCACGACTTTGCTCAGCACTGATTAATGGGACGCCGTTTTTCTTATCCCGACT
Organism: Butyriboletus loyo; assembly: GCA_038093515.1. Classification (NCBI taxonomy): domain Eukaryota; kingdom Fungi; phylum Basidiomycota; class Agaricomycetes; order Boletales; family Boletaceae; genus Butyriboletus; species Butyriboletus loyo. The sequence goes on from JBBPSI010000034.1 coordinate 16,388, forward strand.
GGTTGACTCTCCTTTCTACGTGACCTTCAGCTCGTACCTGTCCACTGTCTACACATTGACCGTGCTAGTCTGTCAATTCTATAGCACAGTCACTTTGAAACAGGTTCGTAGATCCAACTAGATGGTGATAGTGATCTCACACTTTAGGATATTACAGTCCTCACCATCTCGCCGAACGTTCGCGTCTGTCATTGCGATGATACTTCTTGTCACATCTCTATGTCTCAGCACGTTCATTCGAGGCACACCATCGACTTTTTTCTTGTTTGCTCTCATCAATGCAGCTGTTGCAGCAGTCGCGTCTGGCTATCTCTGTGCCGCGGTTTACGCCGGGGCAGCGCTACTTGGTGCATCGTTCCTGCAAACTGTGATATCAGGACAAGCCGCTGTCGCGGTTGCAGTCAGTGCTGTACAGGTTGCTAGCTCGATGATTTCTCTTTGGAGTTCGTCTCCGAAACCTGTCTCGATGGAGGTAGTCGCAGGTAGAGATACTCATCCCGAAGAGATGGCTGCGCGAATTTTCTTTGGTGTTTCCGCTATTTTTCTCGCCATCACACTGCTTGCCTACACATGGTTGACGAGGCAGCATTTCTATAAATCAGTTACCGGCTCTCTGGAACAACACCGCGAAGTTGGAGACACGGATGAGCTTACCGGACTCGTCGCGGATAATTGCAGAAACCCCCTGACAGAGACCGACTCGCACGTTTATCAAGTTTTCAAGCAGAACGTGATTTTTATGTTTTCTATCGCGTATGTATTCGCAGTCACTCTAGTGAGTGCCTACTCTATTGCCGTAATTGCTCTTCAACCGATAGACTCTTCAATCAGGCGGTCTACCCCGCGGTAACAGTCCGTGTGCAATCGGTGCATCCAGGCACCCACCCTTTGCTGTTCACCGCAGTCCACTTCTTGGTCTTCAACACTGGAGATCTCGTTGGCCGATACAGTTGCTCGTTCCCTCGCTTACTCGTCTGGTCTGCCAACAAGATTCTGGCTATGGCTTTCTTACGGACGTTGTTCATTCCGCTGATCCTTCTTTGCAATGTCAGTCGACCCGGAACGACCACCCCGGTCTCTCCGATCATACATTCCGACACGTTTTACCTGATTATAATGCTGACAATGGGATACACAAATGGCTATGTCTCAACCCTAGCTACGCTTGCTGTTTCATCCCTCGAGCATAACCCTAGGTTGAAGGGGCGCCGCGAAGACGTAGATGTTGCCGCGACACTGGGTGGTTTCTTTGTCATTGTCGGTCTTGCCTCAGGGGCGCTGTGTAGTTTTGGTGTTCAGGCTATGATATGATGATCGTATATATATATACCGGTATGAAGGGACATTAATTATTCGCGGTACGAGGCAGATATGTACAAATGCAAATACCGGTGTTCCGAGGATACATTCAAATCAGGCCTGAACACCCTTCAATTATATATGCTATTTCATATTTTCGCCCGAGCTGCATAAAGATTTGCAAAGGCCATCACAGTCTGACCAGCGATAAACCGTGAGTGTCCCAAAATTTGGATGTTCAGGCTTGATTGGAGATGCTCAGCAATACGTGGGGTCGATAGCGATTAGATCAGATTAGGGCTAACAATATATCTACCGTAGACTCTTCATATCGTATAGCTTCGACACGTTTCGTGTGGCGATTTTAAACCCAAAGACTCAGTGGAACACAGGCGAAAGCGGTCTCCTCGAAAAATTAGTTTAGTATAAACAAACAATTATTGTTTGGGAAACTACAAGTGTATTTGTTCCCGATGCCCTTGTGGCCGCCACATTGACTGATTTGTAAGAGTTCGACCGAAATATCAGAAGCTTTTATTGTCTATTTCAGGCAACTTGGCCACACGGGAAAATCGCAAGAAAAATAGACCTCATGTTCGGTCACCCGTAGCTCCTCGATGCAACATCGGAATTTGTTAAAAATGATAGCATTCAACCTGTACGAATTCTTAGAATCCATCCCGAATTGTCTGGTTACAAAATTTGAAGATTCGTTTTCTTTTGGAATTTCGGAGGGGGGTCTCAGGATTTACTGCTTGCTCGAATACAAGACAAAATGCCACCCAAATTCCACTGATTCAACTCAGACAACACCCCTCCAACCGTCAGATCTTCGGACTCGCCATTCAATTCAAAAGGCCAAAGTTCAAGGTGGCATAATACTAGTAGCTTGGGAAGGATTTTCAACCTTGTCCCATGTCTGTGAAAGACATTTGGGCGCCCATTGGAAGACCGCCATCAGGCGGTAACACTGAAGTGATGCTCACACCGGAAACGGAAAGTGGATGAGCATATGATTGAATGAGAGAAAGAAAGGGAAATGAAATGATAGATCTCTACTATGCGTAGCCTATCGTATATATATGTTCTGTGAGTGGCGACGTCATCGGTATCGGTGACGTCGATATGGAGGGAATGATGACATCGTGCGGTCGTGTGGTCAGCGTAGCTTACACCCATCAGGTTGAGAGAGATAAAACTTACAGGAATGAGAAATCCCGATGCCTCCGAAGTTCCGAAAGAAACCGAATCTTCGAATTTTGCAACCGGACAACTCGGGATGGATTCTAAGAATTCGTACAGGTTGAATGCTATCATTTTTAACAAATTCCGATGTTGCATCGAGGAGTTACGGGTGACCGAACATGAGGTCTATTTTTCTTGCGATTTTCCTGTGTGGCCAAGTTGCCTGAAATAGACAAATAATACAGCAAGGCCAGCCATAGGTCACGCAATGGTCATTCCACCGGTCCCTCTGGCGTATGAGCAGATTTCATGCCAGCATCATGACAGATTCTCCTGCCAAATACCACGCCATTCCATCCTCGGAGGACCAAGCCTACCACTCTCATATCCGCGAAGTCGGTGTTGATACAGACGATGATCCTCACTCAACAAGGGAGTGGATTTCGGCCGAAGCTCAAACTAGGTGGACATATCTCCTTTTGGGTTGCGCCATTTTGCTACCTTGGAACGGTGAAACTCCTCTCCAAGCTACCCGACCTGTTGGTGCTCATGACTATGCTCAGCACTGATAAATGGGACGTCGTTTTTCTTGTCCCGACTGGTTGACTCCCCCTTCTACCCGACCTTCAGCTCGTACTCGTCCAGCGCCTATACATTGACCAATTTAATCTGTCAGTTCTACAGCACTATCACTTTGAAACAGGTTCGTAGATTTGATCAAACGCTGAGAGTGCGCATTCACGCTTTAGGATATTGCAGTCTTCCCCATCTCGCCGTACGTTTGCGTCTGTCATTGCGATGATACTCCTTGTCGCATCTCTATGTCTCAGCACGTTCGTTCGAGGCACACCATCGACTTTTTTTGCCTTTGCTGTCGTCAACGCAGCCGCTGCCGCAGTCACGTCTAGCTATCTCTGTGCCGCGGTTTTCGCCGAGGCAGCGCTACTTGGCGCGTCGTTCCTGCAAACTATGTTATCAGGACAAGCCGCCATCGCAGTTGCAATTAGTGTTGTACATATTACCAGCTCGATGCTTTTTCTTCGGGGTTCGTCTCCGAAACCCGTCTCGATGGAGGTAGCCGCAGGTAGAGATACTCATCCTGAAGAGATGGCTGCGCGAATTTTCTTTGGTGTTTCCGCTATTTTTCTCGCCATCACACTGCTTGCCTACACATGGTTGACGAGGCAGTCTTTCTATAAATCAGTCATCGGCTCTCTGGAACAACACCGCGAGGTTGGAGACACAGATGAACTTACCAGACTCGTCGCGAATAATTGCAGAAACCCCCTGACAGAGACTGACTCGCACGTTTATCAAGTTTTCAAGCAGAACGTGATTTTTATGTTTTCTATCGCGTATGTATTCGCAGTCACGCTAGTAAGTGCCTACTTTACTATTGTGATTGCTCTCCAACCGATAGGGTCTTTAACCAGGCGGTCTTCCCTGCGATAACGGTCCGTGTGCAATCGGTGCATCCAGGCACCCATCCCTTGCTGTTCACCGCAGTCCACTTCTTGGTTTTCAACACTGGAGATCTTGTTGGCCGATATAGCTGCTCGTTCCCTCGCTTACTCGTCTGGTCTGCCAACAAGATTCTGGCTATGGCTTTCTTGCGGACATTGTTCATTCCGCTGATCCTTCTTTGCAATGTCAGTCGACCCGGAACGACCACCCCGGTCTCTCCGATCATACATACCGACACGCTCTACCTGATTATAATGCTGACAATGGGATACACAAATGGTTATGTCTCAACCCTAGCTACGCTTGCTGTTTCATCCCTCGAGCATAACCCTAGGTTGAAGGGGTGCCGCGAAGACGTGGATGTTGCCGCGACACTGGGTGGTTTCTTTGTCATTGTTGGTCTTGCCTCAGGGGCGCTGTGTAGTTTTGGCGTTCAGGGTATGATATGAGGTTGTGACAGGATTTGATGATCTGTGACGATACCCGCAGTAACCCTAACCTTGGTATATTATCAGGGTACGGAGAGGGCATACCAATCTGCAGTACGAGACAGACTATGGTAACAAACTCCTCGGTGCACCTGGCAACCGAGGGGCAAGGTCCTTGGCTTGGACCGCTTGTCTTCTTCTGCGGTGATCAGCAGTTCTAAGCGCGAAGATGTCACGATGCAAAACGTATCGTTCGTGCGTCGGTCTGGCGGTCAGCCCCTCTGACGACGAGGCGTTTGGTATGGCGGGGCCTGCAAACTTCTTCTCCTGCTTGGCCCCCACGCTCTCTCCCGCGTCTGCCTGCTTTCCCTCTTCATTTTTGTGTACACTGTCATCTGCAGAATTATTTCCATCTCCGTCAACCTGGCCTCCTTTCTTCTCCTGTACCTTGTCTTTCTTTTGGCGCTGTTTCTCTTCCCATTCCTGTTTCGTTTTCGCAATCTCCGAGGGACTGACGGTGTGTTTTATGGGTTCTGGATCCGGATCTGGTGCACACGTCGCGAACCCACGATCAGTGAGATGGACTGGGCAAGTGTAGAGGAAATCCGCAGTGTCGATCGTCGCGAGGACGGTCACGGTGGGTTTGTAGCATATATAGCAAGCCTTGGCGGTTGCAGCAGTCTGGCAAACATGGTTGGGATCACAGACAAATTTGAAAGTTGAGACATACTCGCTTGTAGTAGAGATTTGGAAAGGCCATCACGGTCGTGGCTGTCGCGTTTGGGCAGTCCAATAGAAGGGCTTGAGACGCACAGGATCCTGTCTGAAATTGATACTACGATTAGATTATCAGGCTCATCATATCTACCGTAGACCTTCACATCGATAACTTCTCGGATGCCCGCTGCTATACACAGAAACACGATGATCACGTTGTCGAACTCAGGAGCGCAACCGGCCCGTGAGTAGTATAAGACACACACGGAACGGTCCCACTTCGCTATCTCTTCTCCCATATCGTCTCGTTAGTATGGCAAGCACAGTAGGACGGGTCATCAAGTGTACAGCGGCAGTTTGCTGGGGTGCAGGCGAGCCACTCAAAATTGAGGAGGTCGAGGTCGCACCCCCTAAAGCGCACGAGGTGCGAATCAAGATCATTTACACCGGTATGCGTCACACAAACACTTGTGCGGTACATGGCCGAATGTCGTCTTACTCTGTCAGGTATATGCCACACCGATGAGTACACTCGTAGTGGCAAGGATCCCGAGGTACGAGATTTTCAGTGGATAGGGTCCCGTTACGATTGACTCGTTTATCTCAGGGTTTGTTCCCTGTGATCCTTGGTCACGAAGGTGGAGGCATCGTGAGTTATTGCATACCACCGACTGCACCCTACCTAATCTGAAACAGGTAGAATCTGTGGGCGAGGGCGTCACTAGTGTGGCTCCCGTATGTATTTCCCTGTTTCTTATCTGATATCCCTGATCTCTGTTGTATGTCCCAAAGGGCGACCATGTCATCCCCTTGTATACCGCCGGTGAGTCGTTCTTTGCCAACTGGCCCGGTACCTTCTAACACGCATTCCAGAATGTCGTGAATGTAAGTTCTGCAAGAGTGGAAAGACGAATCTGTGTGGAAAAGGTACCCCATGAGATGTCGTTGAATGTTAGCCAGGTACTCATCCTGACATATTTAGTGCGAACGACCCAGGGGCAAGGCCTGATGCCCGATAGTTCTAGCCGATTCACTTGCAGAGGCAAGCCAGTCCATCACTTCGTGAGCCGTTCCTCACCTCTTCGTTGCGACGGACCCCCTAATATTTGTTTTTCAGATGGGTACCTCCACATTCTCGCAGTACACGGTCGTGGCGGATGTGTCCGTGGTTGCCGTCAACAAGAATGCGCCACTAGATAAAGTTTGTCTCCTTGGGTGTGGCATCACAACTGCCTGGGGTGCCGTCACGAAGCAACCCGGAATTCGTATGTCATTCGTTCTCCGTTGTACCGTCCATCCAATCATTCACATGTGCTTGCAGAGGGCTCCAACGTCGCTGTCTTTGGGTGCGGTGCCATCGGCCTCGGGGTTCTCTCCACTGCCGCTGTCGTCGGTGCTTCCCGCATCATCGCCATCGATACCAACCCTGAAAAGCGAGATTGGGCTCTCAAGATGGGTGCCACCGAGTTCGTGAACCCCAGGGAGCTTCCTGAAGGGAAACGGATCCAGGACTACCTGGTGGAGATAACGGATGGCGGATTGGATTTCACCTTTGACGCCACAGGGAATGTGCACGTCATGAGGTCGGCGTTGGAAGCCTGTCACAAAGGATGGGGTGTGTCGACCATCATTGGTGTCGCAGCTGCTGGCCAGGAGATCTCCACAAGACCGTAGGTGTCCAGTTTGGGACCTTCATTCATGAGAACTCACGAAGTCACCTTCAGGTTCCAGCTGGTCACTGGTCGAACTTGGCGAGGTACAGCATTCGGTGGAGTAAAAGGTCGTACAGAGTTGCCCGGTCTTGTTGAAGGTATATCTGTCTTTTTACATCCGTTCACCCAGATTATACATGATAGGTTATCAGACTATCTCAAGGGCACGCTCAAGGTTGACGAATACGTCACTCATCACCGCAAGTTTGAAGAGATTAACAAAGGGTTCGACGATATGCATGTATGTCACATCTACCAAATTCCGCCTGCCTTATTGCTGAATATTTGCTCTAGGGAGGGAATTGCATCCGCTGTGTCGTTGAGATGTCTTGAGCGTCGATGGTGTAGCCAGAGTGTAATCATGCGCCCAATAGAAGTTGTATCCTTAAACTGTTGTCATCGCACCAAGTACTAGTACGTGTCTCTTGTGAAAAACAATGTACTCCAAGACTGTCAATTCGCACTGAAGCATATGATGTGAACATTAAGATGCTAGCCTCACAACCGTAAATTTCTCCCTCCACGAATCCCTTTCTTCCCTCTGACGGCGCTCCAGAGCACGACCAGAGCAGCTCCCACCTCTCTTCGCCTCGTCCGCGTGTTTATCCAGGCAGTCCTCAGGACTCCCATCACCGCCATCACGAACGAAATATCTAAGCAAAGCCTCCTGACTATAATCAGCACTGGGGATCTATCCTGGTCACTTCTGAGGAAAAATAAAACGAGTCGTTGTAGGAACGAGAGATTTCGAAGCGATGGTTTTACAACGAGTGTCCACAGGCCCATATCATCGACATCCCATTCAAAGACCCGAGAAACAGAACCCGGGTCCGCGGGACTGCCACGACCGGAAGAAGCACGCGAAGGAAGAGAAACGGAACTTTGAGCCTGTGGGTTGGAATGAGTTGCGAAGGAGGATTCGAGGGTATCAATGCGTTCTGTAAGGGCTGCAAGATGTGCTTGCATATTTTCCATTGTATGCTCTAGTGAAACCGATACCGCCCGCGAGGGCCCAGTTGTAGTGCTGTGTCGAGAGGTTATAGGGAGGCTTCTGTAAGGGAGCTCCGCAGGCGGCATTTGCGGTGCTAGATCACGAGAAGATGACGGAATGGCATGGGAAGGGGATATGGCTGTATGTGGATCTGCGAACGCAGACGGCATTTCAAAATTAGGAAGGGGCTGTATTGGAGGCACGCTCGTTCGGCGTGGCGGGGGTGAGGAAAGTGCATATGAACTCGTAAGAGGTGTTTTGTACCGCGAGGAAAATGAGATGGAAGAGGGGGGTCGTTGTTGAGAGACATCGCGCAAGGCTGGAAGATCGCGAGTTTCATCACTCGCTTCCTCGTCGTCGGAGTTCTCATTGGCAAGGGCACTGAAGTGGTGGTGGGTTGACGAATGCTGGAAATCATGGAGTCCGCGGGGCGGGGGTATAGCAAGATTGTCTTCAGAAGCCATTGAAGAAGATGATGATGAGCTCCTCGATCCCGTTCTGGTCAACGTGTCTGGAAACATTAAATTAGGACAAGAATTGGAAAGAAATTCCCAACAACATACAACTTGAGACGAGGTTCCCGGAATCCCCTCCGTAGGACCGCAATTCGTCTATAAAGTCTCTCGCAACCGTCTTATCCGAATGTTTGGTCAGAGCCTTACATCAATTCACGTAAGGATACGATGAGATTGGAAGCGGAATGTACCAAATACCTTCAACAAAGCATCGACATAGAGCCATTTTGCTTCATATTGGTCTAAATCTCGATGTTTCGCCCAGGCATCCCTTGGAGGAATGCAAGGTCATCAACACGTGGTTCAGGGAAGGCGAGAAAGACGCAGACTAGCATACCATTTAGCACGTCCCAGCATATCAAATATCCCTGGACGGGAGGTCGTGACATTTCCGACGGTGGCTAGCGGTAGATAATGAGCCAAAATTGAGGAAATGTGCGATGGGATACGGAACCTTGCTTATAGAGACTGCGTGGCAGGAAACGAAGGTATCAGCTTTGGGGTGTGGGTTTTAGCTGAAAGAGATACGAACCTGTACATTGTCAGCTTCTCCTCGTAGCCTGTTTGTATGGGACCTGTTTTCGGAAGACCCTGGACGATCTCTACCGCACGGTTGAACTGCGCGTCGATGAGCTGCCGCGAGTCCATTCTGGAGAGCTTTGAGCGTGAACGTGGTTACCGCAAATACAACAGTCGAATGGCGCGTGATACCGAGTAGGAGATCGAATGGCTACTTAACTTACGTGCGTGATGAGAAGACGATAGATATGTCACAAGCGTGACCACCAAGAAATTGTATCAAAACGCTTCCTCTCTACATTTTCCAAGCTGCGAAAGAGCAGAAGGCTCATCGCTCCACCGAGTCATGTTGGGACTTCTGGAGTAGGTATAGTGCTATTTGTCTAGTACTGAGTAAACCAAGGTAGAACCCAAAACTGAATGGAACACGAGAGAATGCGGTCCAACGTCGTAAATGCGTAACAGCAAGGTGCACCATCAACACGCCAGATCTTTCTGCCTGCCTGGGGGTCAAAGCGCCGAGATCCGAAGCTGAGCGTCAGCAACCCGCAGCCCAGTATCAGTAAAGTCAATGCACCATGTATCATGATGTCCCCGTAGACCAGTTGTATTTGAGTGACCCGGGTATTCTCTCCTCCTGCTTGCTCACAACTTTACCTGTGAATGCACTTCTTTCAGTACACCAGACGGGCACCACGTATACCAATGCCGACGGACTCACCCTTCCATACCAGTTTTCCCCATGCCTTCCCATGCGTACCCTCGTATTTAAGGCGCGTCTTGGTCACTTGCCAACAACAATTCTCGATCCCCTTCTGGGTCCATCTAATTTGGTGAACCTTCTGACCGACGCCATCGTTTGGATGCCGAGAGAGAACCCGGTAGAGGTTCGCAGGTGTGGTCCGGAGGGATGGAGGGAGGGGAGAAGGGAGTAGTTTGAGGAAAGCACGAGTGGCTGCTTGATTCATTGTCGGGACAGACCCGCCACACGCTCTGCCAACATACTTAAGACTCCCCGTCAAATTTCCCACAGCCACTCATGTCAATCGCAAGGCGTCCCCTCACGTTTCTCCTTCAAACCAGACAAATCAGAACAGATGCTTGTGGAATACCGCTAAAACCAACGTGGTCCCTCAGAGCACTCGTATCTTCGTACCCTTCGCCATCCCTCTCCTCGGTCACTTTTCAGCGGCTCCATGAGCTCTCTGCTCTCATCCCCCCCGGGCAGGGCACACCCGAGTATGATGCTACAAAGAAAGAGCTGGATGAACTTGTCAGGCTTGTTGAAGCTGTCAGACTTGTCAATGCAGACCGTCCGTCGGATAGTTCCATCCCAGATGGGCGCGTCTGGGCAGAGACTGCTGGGATCCCTCTGACAAAGGAGCCGCTCGACGATGAAATACAGGAGACCGGACTACTTCACTTCGCAAATCGTACGCTAGAGGGCATGTATGTAGTGGAAACTGATCGAGAGAGATGACACAGTTGTGGTGTGTTTCCTCAACTTGCAAATAATCTTTGGAATGCCAATCACGAATCAAAACAGACGTTCGTGGGTGGAGTACATAACATCTCTCAGCATTACAGGATGGGCAATATATCATATATTTGCAAGCTTGGTTGTCACTTTCGATCACCAGTCCGTCAGTCGACCGTGTCCACCTGTTGACCCAAAACCGTTGGTTCCACGAAGAGTCTCGTCGAGGTTCTTTCCAAACAATTAGCATCAGCACGACGATACTTAAACCGGGACCCACCTCAACTTCCAAAACGTCTGGAGTGTATATTTTCTCAATAATCAGTTGAGCAATGCGGTCGCCCTCTTGCACTGAGGTTTTTGCTTAGTCACTGGCTTATCACCCGAGTGCCCGAGCCAACATACCTTCGAAATCCTGGTCAGAGAGGTTGAAGAGCAAAACAAACACCGTGCCACGATAGTCCGCATCGATGACACCAGCGCCGGTATCAATCATGAATTTGGAGGCTACAAGGCTCGCGTCTTAGACAAGCGCAGACTAAACTCATCGACACTTACCAAGCCCACTCCGTGGCGCGACGCGTCCATATGTACCAAGCGGAACAGCGATGGAAATCTGGGTATCGACGAGTGCCTTTCCACGTGCAGGGATTGTTTTCCTCTCCGCGCTTTCGTACAGTTCAACGCAGTGTTCTGGGAAGCGAAGCGAATGAGATACCTGTAGAGATCATACCCCGCCGCGAGCGGAGAACCACGGGTAGGTAGCTTGGCTTTCTCTGAGAGTTTCTTGACCAGAAGTTGAGGTGAAGGTGGGGATTGTGCCGAGTTTGACATTCTTCGTTTTTTTAGCGGAGGTTCCACTTCGATAGTCATGATGGACTTTGGAGTAACCAAGTGACGCGTGACGCGACGTGGTTATCGTCGGACATTGAAAGCGTGTCAACTCCGACCGTCCGTAGCGATACTCTCCTCTCTTTCCCTTCCTTTCTTTCATGGATCTGTCCCAGCAGGAACTCCCGCTAACGGCCTATTTCACCAGGGGCAGCGGGGCCAAATCTGACGCTGTTCCATGCAAGAAGGAAAAGCCCACTCAAGATTCGCAGTCAGTGGCTCGCTCGTCAAAGCGTAGCAGGAACAATGTGCAATGTACTACCGCGAGCCCATTAACCAAGTCTGACCCGCGATTGGCAACCCTGCAGCTGCCCACTCCAGCCACTATCGCCCGAAAGCGCATGCGTTATGGACGTCTCGAAGATCTACCGAGCAAAACGCGACCGCCATCAACTGGTGTCTTGTTGTCTTCTGTTGAACAGAATCCGGTTCTCTCAAGCGAGAATGATCTCGCACAACTGGAATTTGAGCCTACCCCTTCGAAATCAACTCTGTCATCACGCAGGGATGCAGAGGATGCAGTCTCTGACTCACCTCTTCTTGCAACACCGTCCACTAATCGGCGGAAAATAGCCAAACCCGTCGACATAGAGTCCCCCCTGGGTCCCCGACTTTTCAGCCACTCAGAGACTGGTATTGAGATTCCACAGACATCATCACGAAGGGCCGAGCCCATGCATGGCATTGACGATCACTCCCCTTTGGCACGTTCTAACTTTCACTTGCCTTCCAAGTCAAGTCAAGTCCCCCCAAGATTACCAGGTCAGGGTGTATCGCATGCGGTACAGCTCTTGACTTGTTCGACTACGGGTTTTCCATGTCCTCCCGTTGACTCGGGTTGCTCTGATCCTTTTTACGAGAAGAACAATATTCTTGTTCTACGGGATGGTGCGTCTGCACTGCCCAAGCAGTACTTCATCCAGTCAGAGACATTGGATAGTCAACCTTCCGACGGTCACGCTATACCCGTGATTCCTGTTCCATCTTCTCAGAGCCAATACCTTCTCCATCTTGATGCGACACCTAAACGCAAGCGATGTTCTCGGCATATTGAGCATGTCATCTCTTCTCAGACTCAGGAGGAAAGAGAATTAACGTTGTCAATGTCTCATAAACCTGCCGCTACGGTCACCGTATCAGTAGGGGTTTCCCCTGGAAAGTGAGATTTATACTAACATGCCATCTGCATTTCGCTTACAATGTCCAAGGCACGCGCTGTGCGGAAATGTTCAGATCCCTCGTCTCAGTTGTAGGAAGCGAAAAAGTCAGCACGTTTACACACTTGGTTCCACCCCCGTTGGGTCGCCCATTAACTCTTCCCCTGGTCCATCTCGCTGCTTTGCGACGAAGAAAGCCTCAGCTGAGCTTTCGCCCAACTCCTTGAGTCCCTTACGACACAAGAAAGCTCGCCACGATTCGATTGAGAATATCCTACCTGTACACATAGAAGACTCACTGACAGAATCTGAATCCGATTCGGATATCTTTCAGGTGAGGATGAAAGACAATTGTTCGCGCTTAATTTGCGTTGACGAATAATGAACCAGATTCCCTGTCACTCGCCACTTCCTCGCGACGCATGTCCTCTTGTTCGTTGTGGATCCGCTCAAGGGAGTCCTGAAGACGATTCAGCTACGGAAGCAGAGTCCGACAGAGAGATCCTTCATTGTGTTGCTGAGATTGGCAAACAACGGCATCGTTCTCAAGTACCGAGGAAAGATACACCGCCGATCATCTCACCGCTCGTTTCTCCTACCAGATCACGCACTGCCGCCGTGCCTTCGACTAAAGGTTTTACACAACCAGGATCGTGCGCATCTTATCCATCCACTACGGAGCAACTCCAAATGCATTCGGAATCTGTGCCTTCAGTCGTTCGGGATTTCATTCGCATGTTTTCTGGGGATGACAGTTATCCTGCAGACTTTCCAGAATCCCTGCGAAATTAAGATGTCGAGAAAGAGCACAGGTTTCCTCCGTTACAATGATGAGTGTCACAGTTACTGGCAAATGAACTACAATACGTTTATCCGAGCTATGACCATCATACTAAACTGATTCGTGAACGAGGGACTACCTCCCGTATAGCCAGGGAGGTTCTTATTCGACTCGATATGTACCGTTTGCAGCGTCCTCGGAGATCCGCAGTGTCAATTCTGAGTCGTCGACCCGAGCAGCAAGAGCAGTTACAGTTGCCACTTTGGTCGCACCTGCGCTGTGCTCGGCCCTCACATGTATAATCTTTTCATCCTCGGTGACCTGGTCTCCAAAGACTTCCCCAAGCTCTTCGAGTGTCTTGTGTGCGGTCTCGGGATAGAGGAACCAAACCACGATAAACGAGACGATGCAGAAGCCGACCAAAAGGAAATAGTAACCCGCATTCATGACCTGGAACAGTGGGGGTGTGATGAACGCAATGATAAAGTTGAAGAGCCAGTTGGTGCCTGTGCTCAACGACATGCCTTTGGCGCGTGCGCGGAGAGGGAAAATCTCGGCACCGAGCAGCCAAGGTCCGGGTCCCCAGGTAGCACCGAAGAAGAAGAGATAGAAGCAAACACCGAAGAAGAGACCGTCTGCAACGGGGATTCGCAGTGGTCCTTCGGGAAGGCTGTCGGCATAGTACTGGAGACCGCCAACAATAGAGAGAGAAGCTGCCAGCACGACGCTTCCGATGAGGAGGATGGTACGGCGACCCCAGTGGTCAATGAGGAACATTGCGGGGATAGTACCGGAACAATAGATGAGGGCGCAAGCGCCAGCGTAAAGGAGGGAGCGGGAAATGCTGAACCCTGCACGAGTCAAGTTGGACGGTAAGAAGTAAAGGATGGCGTTGATGCCGTTGAGCTGGGCAAACATCTGACAAGTGATGCCAACGATGGAGCGACGGGTATATTGACAAAAGATCTGACGCCAGGTAGCTTGGCCCATTTTGCGTTCAAATTCGACAGCTGTGGCGATTTCGACGTACGTTGCGACGATGTTCGGATGTGTTGTATCGCCAGCCGCGTGAAGATCTGCCAGGACGTGTAAGCCTTCTTGCTGGAAGCCATTTGCCACGAGCCACCTTGGTGTCTCAGGAAGGATGAATGTCCAAGCTACGAGGATGGCGGCAAGCGCAGCTTGCACGACATATGGACCTCTCCAGGAGATCTCGGAAGGCATGGCGAAAAAGAAACCATAACCGACCCAAGCCGAGACTGCGTAGCCGAGATTCAAACAGATGTACTCGATGCAAACGAAGAGACCGCGAGCATGGCCAGGGGCGATCTCACACTGCAAGACTGGAACGGTCATGGAAAGGATGCCGACACCGATTCCTTGAATGGATCGACCAGCAATCAAGGTCCCAAGGTTGGGTGCGAATATTTGGATGAAGGCGGCGATAAGATACATGATTGCACCCAGACGGACTGACATGCGTCGGCCCATGATGTCGCAAATGTAAGCTGCCAAGAAAGATGCGAAGAACGCGGTGATGTTCAGGCAGGAGACTGTGATGGCTGCGCGGCAGTTGTGGACTCGATGGTGTGACGCAGGCGGAGAAAATGGAACGAACCTTGAACCCAGGGATCGACACCTGTGTCGCCAGCCTGGATCTGGGCCATCGTCACCGTCCTTCCGAACATGCGATGGATGAAAGATGGCTGGACCTGGACTGCAGCGATGATTCCTTGTCCATAGCCGAACATTGCATCGCCCAGCGATGCGAGCGCAGAGGACATGTACAGGAGCGGCCTGCCGACCATCCATCTTGGATAACGAGCGGAGTAAACTCGCGGCCGCAAGCGGTCGGTGAGTGACATGATGTTTCGAGGGAGAGTGGGTTGCAAGTGGGGAGAAGAGGGCCTAGAGAAGAGCCTCGTCGCGGATGAAGGGATTTATGTGGTCGAGCGAGCGTGCTGAGACTCACCTGGCCGAGATTGAAACTGGGCTGGCTCGTCCGCAATGAGCGTGAGGATGTCCATGACTGGATGTTTAGCAGTTCGGACAATTCTAAAAAGTCAGTGAACGACCGAGTCAGTCTGATCACTACCTTGAACGATCGTAGACCTCGGCTCGGATCGCGACGTTTCCGGCGTCTCAGCCAAATAAATACCCCGCGCTCTTTATCAACGTCTCATCGCACCCCATGACTGGTCGCATCCAACACAAGGTTAGTTTCGACGCTCATCTCCTCCGGACAACGCTCATCTCTGTTTCGTCGCTCATAGTCTGCGCTCATCACAGGCGCCGGTTCGTGAGTCCAAAGCTTCACACATCCCGATCGACACGCGCTGACGGTCGCTATCACTGACAGCGGTATCGGGCTCGAGTCATCCCTCCTCTTCGCAAAAGAGGGCGCGAACGTCTTGCTAACAGACATAAACCTGCCAGCAGCTGAAAAAGGCGCGTCCTTGATCAAGCAGAGGTATCCGAATGTGAAAGCATTAGCCGTCAAAGCCGATGTGGCGAATGAGCAGGATATCAAATCCGCCGTAGAACTCGCCGTCAAAGAGTTCGGAAGGCTCGATATAATGGTACGAAATCGTCTCTAACGTTTCGTCGGGGGCCTCCATTCATCCATCTTCTTAGTTCAACAATGCTGGCGAGCTAGATACACTTTGATATCCATGTATCCCTTCTGATCCAAGTACAGGAATCATGCACCCAGATGATGACAATGCTCTGAACACGGAGGAACGGATCTGGGACCTCACGATGTCAGTCAACGTCAAGGGCGTCTGGTGGGGATGCAAGTATGCCATTCTCGCGATGCGTCAAAACACTGTGGACGAGTCAAAGGGTCTCCGTGCCGGAGGAAGCATCATCAACACAGCGAGCTTCGTAGCCATCATGGGAGCTGCCACCCCCCAGCTGGCTTGTGAGTATCCCAGGAAACCCCCTCGTCCGTCACTTGGTCGTTGATCCTTCTCCACAGACACCGCATCCAAGGTACACCTGTCGAAATTGTCGCCTCACTGATCCTGATCCTGACCCGAGGGAGCTGTTCTCGCAATGACTCGCGAGCTTGCTATGGTGCATGCTAGAGAAGGCATTCGTCTGAATTCTATTTGCCCGTGAGTACCACGACTCCTTTACCTTGGCTAAACCAAGATTCCCTCTCAGCGGTCCTCTCAAGACACGTGAGTAGCCCCATTTCGAGAATATGCGACCTAACTTGGAACAAACGCCTCAGCACTTCTTATGGATTTCTTGAATACTGACGAAAAAAAGAACCGCCGTCTCGTTCATTTACCCATGGGTCGCTTTGGTGAAGCCATCGAACAGGCGAACGCTGCCCTTTTCTGTATGTGCTGTTGAATTTGAGCACGAATAGCGTCTAACGCTTCTGCATCGTCAGTGGCGAGTGATGACAGTAGCTACATAACAGTCCGTCACCACAGTCCTCCCGACCGAACATTACTCACAGGTGTCTCACAGGGCATAGATTTCAAGGTGGACGGTGGTCTTACATCGTGCTATGTCACCCCGCTTGGGGAACCGACTCTCCCTCCCCCCAAAAGTCTGGTTTAATGGTCCCACGGAGGTTCCTAAAGTCATCGGCGTACACGGGAAACAGGTGATTACCGCACCCACCTAGCAGAATCGCCCACATTTTCCTACTGCAGGATACCTCTGCTCGAGTATGCTTTACAAGCTGCGCAGTTTCCGAAGTTTTAGTTGTGGTTTGCTCAGATAAATTCCCTCCATCTTTGGCTGGTGTAATGCGATTTCCCCGGAAGGCATGGTGAGAAGAGAGGAGAGCTTAATGCTATGGTGTGGTAAAGCCACGTCTACACAGCTCGAATTCCAGGAAAAATATCCACATGTACAGGAATAATAATGGAAACAGAATTAACCTGGGTCCATTCCGCGCAAATCCACACCGAACCGTTAGTGATACACCGCGAACATCTCACAATCAATGGCACATCAGCGATGAGCAGCCTGCTAGATTGCCTTCTTCCCTGCAGCCCTGCGCTTCTCGGCCTGCTCTCTGCGTAAGCTCGCGATCTCCTTGCCAACGTCGTTCTTGAGTTGCTTATGCAGCTCCGGGCGGTAACCAAGCATGAAAAGCAATTCCAGGTGGACGAAGAAGGGGGCAAGTACACAGGCTTCAGAAACGTCTTGGGTAGTGAATCACTTGTACGAAACGCGGAACCTACCTCCCACGATATTGTCGAGCAAAGCCGGCGCGCGACCCTCTGCAAGTCCATGACCAAGGATCTGAGCGATCCATGAGACAACCTGAACAATGACCGCATCCCGAATTCCGTCGGGACGGTATGCATGCGCTGTTGCAGACAGCAAGGACAAGATCAACTGTGGCGCATAAAGGATCTAATTAAAGTAGCTAATCAGTCTGTTGATATGAGAATCACGCATGAGCTTACGGCTGCTACGGGGTCGAGGAGGAGATAGTAGGAAAAATAGAAAGCCGAGACAAGTGTGGGAGCGTTCATGTCAAAAACAAGGTATTTGCTGAACACATGTTGGGCAGAGGGGAGAAAGGAGGGCGAGGGAATGAGGGTGATGAGTACCAATGCACTCCTAGGCGAGCGCGTGCCGGGGATGGTAAGAATGAAGCAAGTTCAAGGAAGGTAAAGAAAGCGACGTTACCAAACAAGAGCTGGGACACCAAAGGCGTGGATGGCCACGTTAACGGGATGAGAATGGTAGGAACCATAAAACGTGAGCTAAAGAACCACATTAAATTATGAAGTCGAATCGCCGAGGGAGTACTCGAAGCGACGCACTTGCTTTCGAACATCGAACATGGAGGACATGATGAAGGGGATTGTCGGGACGCTCCCGTGGCACACGCTCAAAGATACATACTATAGTGACCGTGGGGCTGGTCCTGTGATAAATCAGATAACAAACTACATTGCAAAACGATCATCTTCAATAGAATGACTGGACCGATGAGAAAGTAAATCTCTACGACGGTTGGTCGTAATAATCTCAGCAGACAAGTTGTAGCGTACTCGCTTGAACGTTCAACTCGCGCACTGCCTCTGTAGCCAGCCACGTGATCCAGTTTCAATAGCGTGTCGGACCATGGACAGCTCGTTGCGTTTTCAAGCATGGTTCGCTCTACGATCATAGTCCGTGCAGCGGATGCGCTGCCCCTTGCAGCTAGTGTCGACGACGAACAGGTCCATCTTTGCCTCAACTCGCACAATGTCATCCACTGACTCATTCCTAGACGGAGCATGCGTTGCAGGAACACAAGCAACAGGCCAAGTTAATATTCAGGCGCTTTACACCCAACTCTGAGCCACGGTGCTCCATTGAAAGTGGCCAGTATACGCTTCAGTGAGCTTCCGTTTCCTCGGGAACAATGGCGGACCTCAACGCTAGTTCCAGCTACCTTCTCGCAGACAATGTTGTGTTCCTGACCTTCGCGGACAAGTCATATCCTCGGAAACTGGCTTTTTCGTACCTCGACGAACTATCCAAAGAGTTTTCCGTGTCGTATGGCTCAAAGGTGGAGTCGGTACGGAAGCCGTACGCCTTTGTTGGGTTTGGTTCGTACCAGCAGTTTGACCGTCCAAGACATTCATTCACACGTTCCACTAAAGATACATTCATGTCAAAGACCGCACGATTATACCGGGATACCAGGGCTGCCAGTGCCTCGGGGAGCTCGGGCTTGGATAAGCTTAACGATGAGCTTCAAGACGTCACCCGGATAATGACGAAAAATATGGAAGAACTCCTTTGGCGAGGAGACTCGCTGGATAGTAGGGCCTTTGTCTGCCAACCTTGCGTCAGTAGCACTGACGGCTTTTTCAGAAATGTCGCACCTTTCTACGTCGCTCCGTTCAGAGTCGGAGAAGTATCGTAGGGCAGCAAGGAATGTAAACGTTCGAGCCATGATACGACAATACGCCCCATTTGGTGCTGTGGCTATATTGGTTATCGTTCTGCTTTGGTGGCGCTTTTCATGAAGTCGATTAAGAATTGCTTCGTTCAGCCAGGACGTTTTACATATAGACATGGTAATCTATGCGATTTTTGGCGCACCGTTCGATGGGTTTTTTTTTTCACCCAATCGCATACCCAGTCTCAGCAAACACGGGTTTTGAGGTAGACCTTTTGGAATTTTTCATTGAGATCTGTGGGTATTCGTGCCCTGGAAAGATGATGAACATCGCCCCCTGCCCGTTGGTGCACAACAGTCCATCCTCAAGCAACACGAGGATAGATGACACTCCAAGCATCCCTGAACCCGAGTTCAGGGTCTGCTTACCACGCTTCTGATAGGGAAGACCCTCGACGTTTTGTCAGTCGGACATGCAAACATATGATTATCGCGGTGAAACGGGTAACGGGTTGATGGATGCGACATCATCCTCCGTTCATCCGACTGAGGCGCCAAATATCTGGGTCATCCCCTTCAAACGAATCGATGCGCCCATATCGACCGCTTGTCCTGCGAACGCTCATACACAGGGAGGAAGAACGGTTTGTGTAAAAACGTCGATGACACAATCATGTTGGATTGCCCCGGGCGACTGTTCAAATTCAAGACTGCCAAGGTACGGATAAATGCAAAAGCAGCCAGGCTCGCGATCTAACTGTTACTGGAATGGTTATCACAATCGATTATACATGCCAGGCAGGGTCACGGTGCGAAAGCGGAGATGGGCTCGATATAGGTGAAGGCACGAGGCACCATGTACGAGATTATCTTTTCCAAGTTGGTGGAGAACAAAAGGGCCCTTGTCTCCTCTCATCACAGCTTCTTTCCTCTCCCCCCCTTCGGTTCATCATGAGCACCGTAGGAGGGTTTGATATGCCCCAGCCTTTCTCCCCACCTACTGGTGGTCCGATCCAGCCGGGAACCATCACTTACACCACCTCAACAGGCCTCGATGGTCAACTTATCTACCATCCATTCAGGTCAGTCTCCAGTACGCATTGGTCTTTGGAGCCAATTCACGAACAACGTGCAGAGCTGTTCCTGCACGGTAAGACATCGGGGTTATCGCCCTAGATCATCCTTTCATGTTCATCAGTTACCAAACGCCGCAAGGAGTCGTCAATGGCATCCAGTGGGTTCCGGCCGAGGCTACGCAGATCCTCCCTGCCGGCGCTACACCGGCGAATGCGGTAAATCACACTTCCAGACCTACCTTTCTCTAAATTGATATCATGTGTAGGAGTTTGCTGCCTCCTGGAACCGTGGATACCTCTCCAGAGACGACGAGAAGGCTCTCGACAAATGGTATTTGTCTTTTGGATCAACTCGGGTGTCATCTCACCCTAAGCAGGCAGAAAGCGGAGGAGAAACGCAGGAAGAGGGAAGAGAAGGACTCCATAAAGCGGCTCTCGAAGCGGTTCGATAAAGATATGACGGAAGTCGAGCTCCGCACCGCACGCGACAGGGAAATCCAAACCAGAGAGCGCCGCCGTAGCTTCTACGGAGATGCTCCTCCTTCAGGATACGGTCCCCCTGGATCTGCGGTCTACGGTGCTTATACTCACAGCCCCAGTAATACCAGCACCATAGAGCTCGATCGCAAGTTTACGGATATCGAGATCGAGCGGGACGTAAAGTACTCCTCTCGTCAGAGGAAATATTCGACTAGCGGAGGGGATCGTAACTCTGTTTACGTCCCCCAAGCACCAAGCAGTGTCTACTCATCATCAGCAGCATATCAGGGCACAACTGGTTACCCAGGAGTGGGATCCAGCCCATACAATCGTGCTGCGTCCCCATTCCGCCAACCGACTATGTACTCTAGTTCTCCAAACCCCCGCCCTCAGGAAGTCTCGTCTTACCCGGGTGGTCCAGATCCGATTACTCGCGCAGCGTCGCCCTATGGTCGACAAGAGCCGATTGCTAGGGCAGCTTCACCCTATGGGCGCCAAGAGCCGATTGCTAGGGCAGCTTCACCCTATGGGCGTCAAGATCCGATTGCTAGGGCAGCTTCACCCTATGGTCGACCTGAACCCATTGCAAGATCAGCCTCGCCGTATGGACGACCTCCACCTATCGAACCCATTGCGAGAGCACCCTCGCCATATGGTCGTCCTTCAATGGAACCAATCGCTAGAGCAGCTTCACCATATGGCCGTCCTCCCACGGAACCAATTGCTAGAGCAGCCTCTCCATATGCGCCGAGCCATTCCCCTTACAGTGCTCGTGCTCCATCTCCAATTCCTCCCTCGAGAGGACCCCCGCCTCTGCGCTCCACCTCTCCTTTCCCTCGAGCACCCTCTCCATACGTTCCTCCGAATTCTAGCGTCTATCCTCCTGGGCATGTATTGGAGGGACAGTCTCTTTCCCGCTCCCGTGCGCCATCACCAATGCCAGGCCAGCACGGCTCCATGTTCCCAACATCCCCTCGTATGCCCAACACTGCCGTAGGTGGAGATCAACAACTTGCCGTGCCGGAGGCCTTCTCGCGCCCTGCTAATGCAGCTCAGTCATACACCCCCTTCAACACCATGAAGATCCAGGATATGGAGCAGTTCTACGACCAAATCCCCAGGATGCCTTTAGTCCTAGAGACGCATGACGTATATCACCAAGATTGGATCAGATTCATGAACGTACGTCCCCCTTCCATGAACCGTGTGCCACCAAAAACGTTTAGAAACTGAGCCATCCACACACAACAGGATCTCGCGCTGGCATGGGCCGGAAAAATGCCGATTCCCGAGTTTTCCCGTGGACCGCTGCCCAAGCGTTCCATGCTCGTCGCTGATCTGATCGATCTTTGGAACTCGAGCTTCTTCCTCACGCGTCGGGTTGAAGTCGTCTTGTTCAAGGGTCGCGAGCGCCGCTCGGGCACCAACGTTGGTACCATCGACTACAACTTGCCTGGTTTGCAAGCGGACTCTTCTGATGATTCCTCGTCTTCGTCATCCCTCGACTCAGAGTCCGAGTCTGATAGGTATACAGGGTACGGTCGTGGTGTCGACTTGGCAGAGTCTAGGAGACGACAGAGGGAGAAGAAAGAGGAGAAGAGGAGGCGCAAGAAGGAGAAGAAACTCCGCAAGAAGGCCAAGGAGCTCGAGAAGACATATGTCCTTTATCTGACGTACGTGCATCCCAGAGATATGCCCGGTCCCGTCCAACACGGCTACTATGCCTAAACGTTTTGGAAACAAGATTTTATGACATTCATTTGTAATTTCCACAGTTTACGAGCGGTCGAAAAGTTTGTCTTAACTAGAAAATACGTCCATGCTTCGCGTCCCGGGGCATTGGTAAAAATCATGTATGTTACAGTGAATGATAACGGCGAGATATATCAATCAGTACTCCGTCATGATGCACCATTGTCGCAACGTCGTTCATAGTCCAGAATGCTTTAGTGACGAATATACAAAGATAAATTACAGTATCACCAACCACCACGTCCCCTCCCTCTTGGAGCTCCAAACTGTGGACCACTTCCACCGTAACCGCCATTGCCATATGCACCGCGACCGTGCCCATTCGGGGAACCGTAACCACCATAACCTCCTGCACTACCATAGCTACCACCACCACCACCACCACCACCACCACCACCACCACCATACCCTCCCCGTCCATGCGCCTGAGAATGGCTGGGTGGCCCATATCCGCCTCTAGGACCCCCACGGTACGGTCCACCCCGCGGAGGTCCCTGAGACCCACTACCTCCAGGTCCGCCACCATAGCTCTGCATCGGCGGTCTTCCATTCCACCCATACCCGCCAAAGCCTTGTGATGATGGCGGCGGGTACGACTGTCTCGCCGATTGTCCGTATGATGACTGTGAGTATCCATTCGAGTTGGCATAGCTTCCGGGAGCAGCGCCATTTCCATACGAGCCACGATTGGGAGGGCCGCCTCGCCCACCACCGCGGTCCGTTCCCCCACGAGCGCCGCGTCTAGAGCGGGGATCCAAATCCTCAGCGGTGAGTTCTCGTGAGGGTTTGCGCACGCCGGGTAATATCATCGAACGGTGAGGGGTAAGCTGCTGCGAGAAAAAGTACAGAACGGACAATGATCTATCATTCTTGATGTCGGGGAAATTTATTGATGTCAACGGAGAGTAGAAAGTCGATCCCGGGATGCACTCAGGATTCGGGAGTGCACTACCACTAATGCCCTTGGAATCTTTTATAGGCATCGGCACCGGCTAAAGAAGGTGAGATCAGATTACTTGGTGATGAAGACATGAGACGTAATTGACCTGCTTGTCTTTCCGCTTTCCGTAGAGGCTTTCGAAAAATGGGTACAGCCTATGTTCGTCCGACACATACATCACGTTACTGCCCCAACTATTCCTTCTCACTTCATCGTCTGTGAGTAACGGATACCTCTCTGACATGGCATCCAAGAGTCTTTTTTCATCAAGAAAGGGAAGTAGAGCGACACCCTGCCATAGCATTTTCTTTCCATTCATGTCAATCTGGAAGGAAATCGGATAAAAGTCGATTATAGGCGAAGTAGGTTCGGTCATGAGGTCGTGGAAGACTGCGGGAATATGCTTTTTTGAGGCAGGGGGAAACACCCCCATGAGTTGCTCATAGGGCTTAAATGGTTGACCAAGGGTGAAACTAATCTTCATGTCCCTGAGACCCTCGAAATCCGAGGCAAAAGGGGCAAAATGGAAAGGATAATACCACTGCCAGGAAGGTGGCTTTGGGGGAAATTATATCAATGTCCTCATAGACTTTCATCTCGTAGCTTACCCCTTGATAGTAGTAATGCAAGACCCATGCCATACCTTCCACATAGCATTGAGTTAACCTGGCGTAACATGCATATTAGAGCAGTATCTTGATACAAGAAACGTCGACAAACGTTCTCTTGAAGTCAGTGCTAGAGGTCGGGACGCCAAACTTTTGTTGATAATAGCGTTCCTTGTAACCCGGTTCGTACAACCTAAAATCACACGAGCATGCGTGATCCCTTGGGTGGAACGAAATAATGAAACGTGCTCTCGTACCTGACGTTGTCTGATTGCTCAACAGAGCCATCAGCTCGAACGACCATAGCATAAGAAGGTTCTTCCTCCTCCACTGAACTATCATTCTCGCCCACGGCAACGATGTCCTCCTCGACGTCGATCTGCGCATCTTCGATTTCAACATCTAATGTGGTTCGTTTTCTGCTCGAAGAAACGGACACCGAAGACTCGTCCAATGACTGTGAATGCGGTGGGGTAGCCGTGACGGGAAGATCTACGTTTCCAAGACCGGGAACATCGAAATCAGAGGCTGAATCATCAAGTTCAGGTGCCTGCGCTTTCGCCGCCAGTACGGAAGATGCGCTGGATTTTACGGGAACCAGTCCTGCCAACTCAGCTTTCAGAACTTCAGCTGCACTCATGTTCGCCAGCCTGATCGCTGCCCGATTCGCGACCACGTCCCGGTTGCTGCCTGCCAATGCCTGTGCAGCAGCGGGCGCGTTGGTCACTGATTGGGTCGTTGGTGGAGCACCAAGCCCTATCGAGTCTGCTTTTGCCGCAAAGTTGTTATGAACCGGTCCATTGATGCCGAGAGCATGGGAAGGACCAGATACATTGCGGATGTCAGGAGGACCATTGCCATTTTTATTATTGTTACCAATGCGACGCCGTTTGGATTCGTGGTCCTGACGATTCTCGGCTGAGAAGGTGGAGGGTCAGCCTTGGGCATCCAATTAAATTCCTTCCAAGCAAACGAGTCAAAGAAAGGAATTGACCACGCGCACCTTCCTGCCTTCTCCTGAATATGTCGTCTTCTCTCCTTGCCAGTCCCTCGAGAATTATCTCTGCCCTCTCAAGCACCAACTTGCCGTGATCCGTCAAGTACCCACCCATCCTCGGCAGCTCCATTTTCCAGATGTTTAGTAATGTATCAATCGCGCCTTCTCTGATTTCCAGACTAGGTAGATGTGGCAAGAAGTCATTGCCCACGAAGAAGATCAGCAACACCCAATCATCAATCGCTTGCTCGAAGTTGAATGAAAAGGATGCTCGAGGGACATAAAGCTCGGTTTCAAGGTATTCTCGCAGAATGGAAACATCAAGGAATATGAATGGCTTTTTCTCAGGAGGGGTGTGTTTGGGTTTCTCGACGAGAGTACTTGGTTTGGGCCCGGGACACTGTGCGGCGTAATGTCCCTCTTCCCCACAAATTCGACAAGCAGTCGATCTGTCCTGAGCGAAGACATCTTCTCGCAGCACGCGAAAGTACGGCTCGTGGGTTGCGAGTGCAAGCATAATGAGATCAGCATCCTGAGAGAAACCGAAGCTGGTCAGAAAATATGAACCAGGAATAGAACAGAAAACATACTAAGCCGTAAATAACGTGCTTCGTGTTAGGATCATGACCTTGATTTGCACGCTGTCTCCGGATGAAATCCATGATTTTATGCTCTCCTTCTCCGGGTACACTCGCGTCTGATACAACCACTTGGAGCTGAGAGGATAGATCAGACATCACTTGATAACGAAAACAGGAAAACGTACATCTTTCCATCCGGGATCAGTGTTCATCTTTTCGACGACCCAATATCTTAATGAGGCCGCGAGGAGATCCATGAATGGGGTGCCAGGCGTGATGGCATTGGAATCCCATGCCTCCTTGTGCTTCTCTTCGTCGCTAATGACTTTGCCCATTGCTTACGAGTACAGAAAGTGTGAGACTTGTGTGTCGGAAAGTGGAACAGAACACACCTTCCCATTCAGCGACTGCCAGCCTGCGAGCTTCGGCCTTGTCCTTTGCTTCTTGAGCAGCCCTGAAACGACGCGAGCGTTGCTGGTTCATCTTTGCACGGGGAGCCACACCATCTGGAAGGTAGAAGAACGTGAGGGGGACAGCTGATGAAGACGGTCGTGTACACACCGATTGCCATGAAGAGTAGTTTGCGTGGTCTGATCATGTTCACGACGCGGTTGGTGTAATTGAACACTTCGACCATCATTTCGGCTTCTGTCTCGGGTGGAGGCTGCGAAATGAAGTCAGTGATTCGGTTGTCCAGAGGACGAATGGGCGGACTTGCCTTGCCCTCTGGATGTGTACATGGATGTACCTGGAACACGATGAATGAAATAATGACGATGAAAGGGCTCGAAACGCACGATGCCGTTCATATCGAGATAAAGGTTGTCAAACTCGATACCATTTGGATTTGGAGTGGATATGTCGACCGGGAGCTTGATAGGCTCACCAAGGGCATCTGGGACTTCAACTTCATCTTCCTCCCGGACAGATGTCACTGGTAAAAGACAGCTTAGTTGTAAAGCTTTACAGAAGAGGTTGCAAGGACAGACCGATTTTGGGGTACTTTTTGCTGAGCCAGCGGAATAATGCGGGGACACCCTGGAAGAGGTGTGTGAGCAAGAGAAGGTGACGGAGGTGAGATAGACAAACCATGAGGCGGTAGGTTGGAGGAAGGGGTAGCGGGGAGAAGTCAAATGACTGGTGGTGTCGTTGTCGTCGTCGCACGTGGCGGAGAGGGAAAAAAAAGATGTCGGCGCCGTCGACGTTGAAGCCGGCGGATGATGTGCACGTTGTGCGCGTATGCTACCGAAAGTGGAAATGATTACATAATATATTTCCACGGGGGTAGATGACTCGATCGGCAAAGGAGGAGCTCGAGATGATGAGGGGTTCGACATTAACACCATTGCAGGACTATGTCGACAACGACAGAAACGATTATGATTCCTATTACAACCTCCTTCACACTCACATCTACAGCATCAGAATCCCCCTCTAAAGACATGTCCTCGCCATCGCATCCGGCCCCATCTCAGCCCGATCCCTCTGCCTCTGCCCCACCAAAGTCTCAAAAGCAAATGACAAAGGCAGAGCGCCGTGAGCAGCAGGAGGCACAGCGAGCCGCAAAGGCAGCAGCCAAGGCCACCGCAGGCCAGCCCGCCTCCTCCAAGCCTGTCTCCTCTCATAAACAGAGCCCCAGTGTGAGCGGTAAAGGTACCGCTCCCTCCTCTACGGTGCCTCCCAAAAAGTCCGGAAAGGAACCCACAACAAAGCCCGGAAAGGGCGAGGCCAAGGAGGCTCTACACTCCAGTGCCCAACTTGACGAGACACCCCGTGGCTTACGCATCTTCTCCCACTTCGGCACCCCGAAACCACTTGCCATCACCAAGGGTGACATCCACCCTGTCGTCATAAGACTTGGTTTGCAGTTTGCAGAGTTCAAGATCACTGGCGCGAATGCTAGGTGTATCGCATTGTTGACCGTTTTCAAGACTGTGCGTCCTCCATCCCCTCTTCTCAGCTTGGCCAGCAGATGCCTTGTCCCGCCCTTTTCTGCCGCTAATCCGACTATACTAGGTCATCCAACACTACGTGACTCCCCGCAATAACACGCTCTCCCGTCACCTCATGACACATCTCTCACCCCAGATCACATACCTCGTATCAGCAAGGCCAATGTCGGTCTCGATGGGCAACGCGATTAGACAACTCAAGCTTGAGATCAGTGGCTCAGATATTGACTTGCCGGAACAAGACGTCAGTTCCTTTTCCGTCTCAATTACAAACACGTCTTGACGGTTTACAGGCGAAGGATGCGCTGTGCGACACGATCGACAACTACATTCGGGATCGGATCCTTTTTGCCGATCAAGTTATACAGGAAACAGCCGGGAAGAAGATCAAGGACGGCGATGTCATCCTGACATATGCACGGTCGGTGCATCTCAGCGTGCCAGCCCTGGCGCATATGCTTACCCTTACTTAAAGGTCATCGGTGGTCGAGAAAGTATTGCTGCACGCTTGGCAATCTGGAAAGCGGTTTTCCGTCATCGTAGTCGATTCCCGACCTATGCTGGAAGGTATATTTTTTCTTTACCCCCAAGCTTGGAGCGACCATTCACATGTGCTGCTTATCCCAGGCAAGGCGTTGCTGCGATCTCTCACTGCCGCATCGATTCCGTGTACTTATCTTCTCTTACCATCCCTCCCATCCGTCTTGCCGCACACGACGACGTTGTTTGTCGGTGCGCACTCTCTCCATGCGAATGGCGCCGTCCTTTCGCGAGCCGGAACGGCGATGGTTGCTATGATGGCCAAATCAAGGAATATCCCCGTTGTGGTGTGTTGTGAAACATACAAGTTCGCGGAGGGTATTCGCTGGGATGGGGTAAGCAAGAATGAGCTAGGTGAGCACCCGACAAGGACAATGCTTCGATGTCTGCTGAGACAAGTGTGCTTGTGCACAGCACCGACCCCATTCCCACCGGCCTCGACTTCGCAAAGTGACCCGCACAGCTTGAAGCCACGACCAAACCTCTCGATTTTGAGTCCGTTGTACGATTTGACACCACCATCGTGCATCACAGCTGTTGTGACTGAGGTTGGCATTATCCCGCCGAGTTCGATGTCGTCTATTCCTGGTGCACTTGGGAGAGCGTCGATTGGTGCATGATGAGCAGGATTATTTATTCTATCGATCACATTGTTCTTCGCACCCACATGCGTAATACATTAGAATTTTCTCATTCGTCAAGTCGGTTGCCACGTTTGCTTGTCACGTGGATCCGGGATTTGCCGGATGCCCCCCTGTTGGAGGGTCGCTAGTCCGACTTCGCGCTCCTCCTCGTCGTCGCTGCCACATAGTTGACCTTCCCGCCGCTGTATTCGATGTCCCCCTCTGTTGCAACCTCCCCGTCCCCCGCATGCGAACCCCTCCCCCCCATTCCCGCCGACAATGCTTCCCCCGACGCCCCCGCCAAGATCAGCGCCTACTACTCCCTTGTTTTTCCCAACATTACATTCTTCCTTCAGACTCTCACCGTCACCATTGGCAGGAGGTGCCTCCCCCCTACCTCTGCTTCCCTCAACGGTACAGAGGGTCTCCCTTCGGGTCATAGCCCCGTCGACGTCGACCTCGGTCCACTCAAGAGCGTGTCTCGGCTGCACGCCAGGATAGAGTATGAGGAGGATGAGGCGCGCTTTGTACTCGTCGTTATAGGACGTAATGGTGCATGGGTAGACGGTGTGTGGTCCGGCGCTGGCAGTAGGGTACCACTGGGCGGGAGGTGCGTCTCATTCCCACCCCTTCCCCTTTGAGCCCCCTCACATGGTTGTAGGTCACAGATTCAGATAGCCTCACGAACTTTCCACTTCGTACTTCCTCCCCCAGCAGCACTCGAAGACTCCCCCTCCCCATCCTCAGTCTCTTCCCGTCAGCGTGCCCGCTCCCCATCTGTCGACATCACCTCCATCTCCCCTCCATCGTCCTTGCCATCACATTCTCCCTCGCCGCGCACGGCGCCCTCATTACCACCACCGAAACCTCACCGTTCTCCCGACCCCCAACTCCCAAATTCTAATACAATCCCCCGAACTAAAGCCCCTTCCACTTCCACGTCCGC
Organism: Butyriboletus loyo; assembly: GCA_038093515.1. Lineage (NCBI taxonomy): Eukaryota > Fungi > Basidiomycota > Agaricomycetes > Boletales > Boletaceae > Butyriboletus > Butyriboletus loyo. Next base: position 45,888 of record JBBPSI010000034.1, read on the forward strand.
CCCCTTATCTACATCCAATGCACCAACGTCCAAGAAACGAAAGAAAGTTTCCCATCCACCCCCAAAACCCGATGTAATGCCACCAAAGCCCTCCTTTACGTATGCACAACTTTGTTATCGAGCGATCAAGGCAATGGGAGGGAAAGCAACATTGCAGGATATTTGTGGTTGGATGATAGATAACTATGACTGGTATCGTTTCAACGAAGGTGCTGGCTGGGAGGTGCGTATTCATCTTCCTTGTGTAATTCGCACACAACCTCCCTTCACTTGAGCCTTTCCCTATTGTACCTCGAATGATCTAGATTATGTTTTACTGGTCGACGAACTGACGTATTTTTGCATATTAATCCAGAACTCTGTTCGCCACAACCTGTCCTCTGGACGCGCGTTCGTAAAAATGGAACGCAGTACCGGAGAGCATGGTAAAGGCTTTTTCTGGTCTGTCGACGCACAGCATGAGCATACATTCGAAGAACAAGAAGCTCGTGCAGCCGCACAGGCCCAGTCTCAGTCTATATCGTCATCGGCGCTTCTGCCTAGCGGTAAGGACGGTGCCAGTAAAGGCTCTAAGAAGAAAGATAAGGCAGTTCTGCTCGACCCGCCACTCAAACGGAGTGTAAAGGGTGGCGTGGGGCCGCTGCCACCGCCGCTAACATTGACACCCCTGGTTTCGCCTCTCAGGAGAACACAGGCACCACCATCGGGACAACCTGTCGGTGGTTTGGCGCATGCGCGGACACTGGGAGGACCATTCACGACCGTGCCAAGAGCTGTGATTATGGGAAACGTAGACGGAGCTGCCGTACGGGAAACGAAGTCTGAACCGGCTGATCCCCTTCAGATTGGTTCATCCGCACCGGTTGGAGGATTGCTCACCACAGCCGGCTCTATCACATCGTCTGGGTCGAGTTCTGGACTGGTAATGGGAGTTGGGACACTTACGAATATATTCGCACTACCATCTGGATGCGTTCCCTCTTCGTCAACGTTATCGAGTGATGTTCCCTCTTCTGTGCCGTCGTCCTCTTTGGTCTCGGCCTCCCCGTTTGCTACTCTTCCACCTTCTGTCTGTCTACCAATTGTTATCGGCCCTGTCCCGTCGTCTCATCCTTCAAGCGGCACCCCAGACCCACCGCCTATTGTGTTGCATAATAACACCCTCGTTCTTTCTCCCGTGATCTTTTCCTCTCTTGCGCCGGAGCAACTCAAAGCGCTTGAAGAGATGGGAGCACAAAAAGCATTGGAAGTATTGCAGGGGCACATCGTACGGTACCTGAAGGAACAAATGGGCAAGAAGAAGAGGAAGAAAGCTATTGCTGGTGGCGCCGCGGAGAAAGGAGGGACGAAAACCGGAAAGAGCGATGCGTCGGAGCGGTCAAGCCCATTTACTACTCTTCCATTACCTTTGAGGACCGCACAGTCCACCCCCACATCTCAAGGGTCAATGGTTTCGCATTTACCTTCCCAGACCCCAACCATCGGGACGACTCTACCGAATCTGTCGGATTTTTGCACACCAGCGATTGAGTGCTCTGCTGCAGAGGCTAAAGAGGGTGTCCTATCTTCTGTGGACAGCAGTCCTCCTGTTCCCGTCCCAGTTTCAGACGGTAGTGGATCGCAAACCCCGGTTATTGTCGTCGACAACGAAGATGCCGAAGATGGACGGGTCACAAAGAGGAGAAAACTTGGGAACGAGGTGGAGGTGGAGAAGAAGTTGAAGTACGAGGCAAGCGTAGCGCAGGTTTCGCAAGCCGTTGACGAAGACATTGAAGTTGATGTATGCTGATCGTCCTTCGGCACGTTCGCGCACACCTATCTGGTATTCCTCTGGGTCTTGTCCCGTATTTTCTTTTCAGCCCGAGTTGGATTTTTCCTCCCGAGCGCAATTGGTAACATAATATCGCATCCGCATCTCATCGACGCCACACCTATTATACCTCTTTGCATTGGTCGGTGGCGCCCCCTGTACTCTTGAATAACCCCAGGCGCAATCACATACGTCGACTCTATCACGTTTCATATGTCGTTTGTACGACTTCCACGCCGACATCCACACTACGATACATCGCTGTCTCACGAGTTATCGAGTCCACGCATCTACTAGCACGATCACCCTACTTATAGTTATTCTCAGCGATAGACTGATAATATATCTCTGTGAGAGGTTTACATCTTCTCTAATCAGTTTTCTATTCTTGCATGACAACTCGTTCGATAGGGGTGCAGGAGCTTTTGCATAGAAAGCATTTCTATGATTTGACAGAAAGAGATTATGATGAGCACGTCAACTTTGATCTCCTTTTCTATGATGTGCATCGAATTCTGACCGCTTGAACCACGCGTCAAGGATCGTGAACCTGGATGAAGAACCCGAGTAAACACTCACCATCACCAGTTGAAGTGCTGCGCTGTAACCTGAGATCATTCCGCATCCCCGAAAAAACGTGATGGGGAGACTACAGGAGAATGTTTAGCAGACTCACAATGAAACGAGCGTACCTTGCTGCATGTTCCCAATACCACATCGAGCGTTTTCACACCGACGTTGTCCCAATAGCTGGACGACGATCAGATAAATATCGACTCATGATGGATGTGATGGATGAACGATGCGACATGCACGTCGATCAGACCTTTAAGTTGCGTTGCGGGAACTTTTGGACGTCACGCTCGGTAGTCTTGGAATCAAAGGCAACGTCCTCTCCCCAGATTCCTTCATAAACGCAACTTTATGATCATCGCCCAACTGCGACTTTCGAGGTCGTCGCGCCTGGCGAGCAGGGGACGCATGATCCGACCGCGCCCGCGCCCGCACCGGTCGTTATGAAGGCGACTTTTTTTTATTACTCGCGGAACATCCCGTAGGAGTGACCGCCTGCTTTCAAAGGTGGGACAAAAGACGACGCATATGCCATCATTCTCCAGCCTGAAATGCCAGAACGTGTGTCATGTTCAGCGTGCAAAGGGAGGTGGGAACAGAGATGCCCACGCTGTCCCCAGCTTGCAGGGTGCCTAATGCAGGGCCAGATCACGACGCCAATTGCCCGGCGAACCGACTGCACGGACGCAAAGCTCACCCGCAGCACATGATTTCGAAGGTCGCGCAGCTCTTACGCGGCCTCTCGCTGTGTAGGGATCTATGGATACCACCCACGTTTTCGAACGAAAACCACCCGTCAGAGGTGCATTCTCAAGGCCGATTACGGTCCAGGTCCGTGTCATAAACGTTCGTTTGACCAGGGACGGGATAACCCGTGTCGGCATGCGCGGAAAAAAAAAAAAAGGTATGATCCATCGTCAAACTTGAGCTCGTTGTTGACCGATCTGTGGGAACCTCGTTTGAATTACCCGACGAGCGTTGGTGGTGGGGGGACATTTTCATGTGCGGCCTCGGGAGAGAGATAGGCTCGGAATTGGCGTGCGGTTTCAAGACAACGAGATTTGTCTCGAGCCCAAGCGCCAATTCCGAGTCCCCCGTACATATATAATGTATTTTTTATTATAATACCCTCAACTTGAAGCGATCGGCGGTACCGAATCGGCTGAGGTTCGCCTGTTCCGAAATGTCAAGTATGATAGATGACGGTCGGTCGAGCGCCGTCACGGCGGTCGGAACCTTGCAGACGAAGAGTTCGGCTCCGGGCTCTACCAGGAACAGGACGTCATAAATATTAATGACGCCAACGAACTGCCAAGTCCTAGTCAGGAAGATATGTTGGAATGCCGAACGGGATTGAGCAACTACTGGCAGAGTATGCGGGCTGGCAATTGATTGGGAGCCGAATTGCCACTGTGACGCTAGTTATATGCCATCAGCCACTGCCACCGCCAGCGCAATTGATCATCGACTGTCGCCAGTCCTGAAAGTCCAAATGTGCACCGAGATTTGCAGATGTGACCACCTCGGCGAAGAGATTTGCATTCAAGTTTATTGGAAATCGAGACCAAGCAGGTAAGGATCAACAAGTTGATACTGTCCATATGTGAGAATGTGGCAACTTGTACTTTTGCTCTCGTAAAACATCATAACATAATTTATAGAGTCAAAGCAGTTTTGAGTGATCACAGAATCCAAGTTTACAAGCATACAGAGGTATAAAGAAATTGGTCAACAAACATTGTCATTTCATGCTGTTCCTTTGCCCCCACTTCAGCCTTCAACACAACCCAGCCCCAGATAGTTAGCCACTGCCTTGGAGTCCATGAAAGCGCATAGCCTTGAAGCGTTGAAGAAAATTGTCCAAGATTTTACCAGCAAGCACAATGCTCTCCTCTTCTGTAGAGTTGTCACAGGTCTCAAGGACCCTGGAAATTGCTTTTATAAGACCTGTAATATGTTCCTCCTCATATGTGACCTTGTTTTTCTGTTGGTCAATGTCCTTCAACAGCTTGAGCAAGTCTGGAACATCTGCTGTGAAGATCTAAGTGGATTGTCAATGATATAACTTCATGAGAAAAAAAACTGATGCTTACAGGTTCATCACCAAATAGTTCAAATTCCAGCTGTTGTTTGCGAACATCACAAATATACCTTAGATTGTTTGTCCACCTCAGAACACTTTTCAAGAATTTTGACTGTGTTACACCTCTGGTATCCAAATAGCCTGCTGTTGTTTGACTGTTTGAGACAGCAATGCCCATCTTGTGATTCAGATAAAGAGTAGACAATCTTGCTTTGGATGGAAGAATGGAAGGTTTCTTGGAGGCTTTTGGAAGAAAGATATCATAGGGTTTTTTCTTTTTTTTCTGCCCTGTATTGGAGATTGGTTTGGCTGAAAAGTATAATGTTAGAAGAAAATATTTGAATTGGAATATAAAATACATACCTTTGTTAGAAGCATTGTTGTTGGCAGAAACCTGTCCAGAGGTGTATGTAACAGTATTGCCATTCAAAAGTGTTGAGATATTTGTATCAAAGAATATAATTGAGTTGTTTTGGCCTATAGCAAAGTTAGAAGGCAGGGGAAATTAGATATTTGAGACTACTATACCTAAAGCAGAACTGTTCACGGATGGAACATCAACTTCCATAGTCTCCAAAGTATATGTGTTTCCAGTAGCTGATATAAAGTATAATTAGATTGTTTGATAGATCATATAAAATTCTATTTACCATTTTGACTTGATACATCCATTTCACTTGCAGTAAACATACCAGCATTTTGCATGCTGTTAGCTGAGTTTGACTGTTTTCTTTCAGCACCTGACTTGAGCTCAGGTAACTGATTGGTAGGATCCTATGACATATCATTTTGTCAAACCAATTATAACTTGCCACTATGTTATACTTACCTGTACAGGAACTGGTATACCAAGTTGACAATGTGAAACACCAGGGCTTGGATGATATTGAGCCATGTGCCTTGTGTTGACATGCATGGCCAACTTCTGCTCCTTCAGTGGGCTTGCATTGTCATTGACATGCTTGATTGGAGAGCAAGGGATATCATTATTGAGAATGATATACCTTTTGCCCAGCAAGTGGTTGCATGCATGGCCATCTGATCTAGTAATGTTAAACATGGACTGATGAATACTAGATGGGCCTGAAGCAGGCAGAGTAGCATTAACCCCAGATTGCTCATAGGGCTTGCAGTTTGGTATGGAATCATCACCAGAATACATGGTGGGTATATGAATGTAAAAGTTTTCACAAAGAAAGCTTGAGTGGGAAGATGAGAGTTGGATCCAAAGAGAAATTCCAAAATTCCCTGCAGCTGCAGCCTTTATATACATCGTCGGAGTTTGAAAATACTTGTACACTTAATCAGCCATTGATGTGTTATTACAAATCATGCCATGACGAATTGCATCGCCATGGATGCACGGTTGGATGCATGGATCAAATATTCAGGGGTTGATGGGACAGCCATGTTGAGGGAAAAAAGGATAAACGTCACAACTCGCAGGCCGGAGCGGGAGTGTGGTGCACAACTCGTGTGTGAAACCGTAGCTTTGATATGTGAGAAAAAATTAGGGTTTCGTCGAGGTGCGACAACAAGCGCTGTCAATTTGAAAGAGCCGAAGCTTATTAACATTCTGGGCAGTACCAGAGAGCATTGGTGAACGTGGAGTGGATGGAAGGGGTCCGAAGAGTGCAAGCACGTTGCTTGGCGGTGAATCAGAAAGGTGTGCATGTTGCAAGTGGTGATTGGATGTCGCAACAAGACGGTAGAGAAACGGAAGGGTGGGTTGAAGAGACCCTGAGTGATAGCAGGGACAAACGTGCGCAAGGACCCGTGGCACCGCGTGGCATCGTGGCCACAATAGAAAAGTCCGGACGTAAGAAGGGATGATGGCGGCTGCTTCCTGACTGCTATCGAGGTGTGTCTGTGTCTCTTCGACGTCGTCTTTGCTGAACGACGACGCAGACGATGTCGAATGGTGCTGCTGAGTCATCTGAGACCAAATAACTCTATAGCACGTGTGTCTGGTCCATCGTCATATTCTGCCTGAAATTTATTGCAGCTCGTCGCTCTGATCCTCACCCATATCATGCACCCGACACAGCCCGGACACGCACATCTCCCCTTTTGCTTTCCTCCTTCTCCACCTCCCTCCGCCGATGCCACCGCCCCCTCTTCCCCTCGCTCACAACCTCCTCTCCTCCCCTTCCCCGCACCCGACACCATCCATCCCACCCGTGCCCTCACCCTCCCCCCCTCCCCCCGCGATCCCATCTCCATTCGTCCCCTCCAACACCACGCTCCTCGCCGCTATTCAGCCTCCTCTTCCTCCTCTTCTTCCGACCACTGTCCATCCCCGCCGCTCCCAACTGCCGGCATCCGTCGAAAGGTCGCCGAATCCCTCCAGCTATTCAGAGAGTCCGAGGAAAGACCTGCATACATCCCAACGTCTCCAACGGCCCTTGCCACCCGCCGCCTTACAACCTCCCACCCAAACGACGGCGTTGCAGAAGCGAGATTTGAATTTGTGAAGCGAGCAGATTGGCCTGATCCGGAAACCGCTGCCCTTCGAAGAGAACGCAGCTCAACCGGTTTGGAGAATGTTAGAACCCGTGAAAGCATCGACTCACAGACCAAAAGAGATCCTGACTTCCTCCCTCCACCTTCCCTCGCCCATGATTCTCCTTTCTCCGACCCATCTCTTTGGCGGAAGGACCTTTCCCGCCAAGACGCGATTATCCGCGGCAGGCGAAGACGGCGAGCATCCGATATATCCACCTTCCACCCGCAACCTAACTCTCCTGAGCCTTCGCTTATTACTGTCCCCCAATCTCCCTGCATTCGACCCCGCTCTCGAGCTTACCCCCCTTCTCCCTCGCCGTCTCGCTCACCCACCGATCGGATACCTCCATTGGCGCTGTATAATTCTGCCATAAATGTTGCTGTGACCGATGAGCCTCACTTGTCAGAATTGAGCAGCACATACCTTACCAATTTCAATCTGCCCCACTCGCGGTCATCCACTCCTACATATATTTCGCCTCACGCATCTATAATCGCTCCACTTCGCCCTGTGCCTTCATCACCCAGTCGCTCTTATTCGCCATGGTCCACTGACGACGAGTCTGCTTGGGAAACCTCATCAATGACTTCCGAAATCTCTACCACGTCTGGAACTTCGGAACACCCGCTTTCGCTTTCGCAGGTCGCAGATGCATCAATTGGTTCGCTTGACGAAGGAGATAAGATTCGAGGATCTCTCGTCCCTACATCGGAGGGTGACGCCGGTTCTCGTGGCTCCAACCTTTGGAACGCAGACTCCTTGAACATGGTATACGGAGGTTCGGAGGAAAGCCTTCCCCACATCCCCTTGCGCCCTTTCCGCAACCAGGTTGGTGGTCACAGCGCTATCTACAAATTTACCAAAAGAGCTGTATGCAAGGTCAGTGTATTGTACGCGCAATATCGTTTAACTAACATCAACCATGCCAGCCTCTCGTTTCGCGAGAGAATCAATTCTATGAAGTGGTTGAGCGAGAAACCCCACCGCTCCTCGGCTTCATCCCGCGATATCTGGGGGTCATGTTGGTGACGTACCGACGCGTCCTCAAGGGCTCCCCAACACCTCCCAGCACAGAGCCATCCGCTTCGTTCCCCGTCTCTGTATCACACTTTGCTGGTTCTGTCGTACAGAGGACCATCAGCGAACCTTACTACTCATTCAGCAACGCAACTTTGGAGCATGCCAGCCTTAGTGAGGGTGTTGGATCAGAGATGACAATCGAAGAAGCAGAGTTGCCTGAGGTCGCGCTGGATCGTAACCGCCATATCATCCCAAAATGGCTGCTCCACCGGGACTACCTTCACGATCGTACATCCTGTCACGCCGGGTCGCTAAGACCCGGCTTGGGTTCCCGTCAACGTTTGCACTCGACGCAACTCTCTGGTGCAACGGCATCGAGTCCAGCGTTAATACAGAATCAGGACGCTGTGAAGTCAAGTCAGTCGAGTCCCAAGCAACTCCCTCTCACCCGGCAACCTACGATTCCGCTTGATGATGGTGATCCGTGCTACACGGGAACTACGCCACGGGCTGCCTCCTCTTTTGTGGACCCTAGGACTGCGTGGGGGATAATTACATCGGATGCCCCTCAAGCTAGCCGGCCTGGCCTTCGTCCATTCTACTCGGAACTGGCCATCAGCCCACAACGGTCTCCACCTAGCTGGTTTGGAGGCACCGGTTCCACGACCGTGAATACCAAGCTAAAGGACCATATCTTCAGCACTATCTTGCGTCGTTTCCATCGTCGTTGCAAACCCCGGTGGCTGAATGACTCGCATACGGAGGACGAAAGGGTGGTGTCTTCGCAGCAGGGACACGCGCTACCAGTATCAGTATCTCCGCGACCGCGCTCGACGTCCCGCAAGCAGTATGTAGGTTCGATTGAACGACTCAAAGATCAGGGAAATAATGGTTGCACCTCGGCTGTCCGAAGGGTGCGAAGCGACGGCGAGATGGGTCACAATGGACGGAACAGCTCTTTTGACATAGACTATAATAAGCTGGATGACATTGTGGACCAGGGACGGTCAGACTTAGCACTGGACAGCGAGGATAGGATCCGACCTTTGTTTACTCGGCGAAGATCCCGCTCACGATCTGTAGATTCACCCCCTGTCTATGTGTCTTGTGCACCACCACCGAATCGGCCGATTTCGTCAAGCAGAAGCCCTAATTCCGTACCGCGTCAGCATCACTTCATTCTCATGGAGGACTTGACGGGGCGTCTGAAGCGCTCCTGTGTGTTGGATTTGAAGATGGGAACTAGGCAGTATGGCATGGATGCTGTTCCATTGAAGAAGAAAAGTCAGCGCAAGAAATGTGACCGGACGACGAGCCGTCCGCTCGGTGTCCGTGTGTGTGGCATGCAGGTGCATTTTTATCGCGCTACTGAAGCGCGCAAGTGCTGACTTACTCTCACAGGTCTGGAACGACGCCACACAATCTTACGTTACTCAAGATAAATATATGGGCCGTGACATTCGTGCGGAAGAGTTTCCATCATTGCTTGCCTCTTTCCTATACGACGGCGAGCGTCTCCTCGTTTGGCACATTCCAATTTTGCTTCAAAAGCTGTACATACTCGCTCGCATCATCAGTCGCCTGAAAGGCTTCCGGTTTTATGGCTGCAGTCTCCTCCTAATATACGATGGAGATCGCGATGCCCAGGAGGCTTTTCGAGTGTCGGCTCTGGAACACCCGTCGTCGCGGAGTAAGCGTGGGGAATCACTGGAACGGTCGCAAACGCGATCCAGGAGTCAGGTCGCAGCCCGCTCATCTCTACGGCGCACACACAGTGAAGATCTGCTTTTTGGACCTGTATGCAAACGCTCCGGAGGAAAGCGGAAACGCGGAGAAGTCAACGTTCGTATTGTTGATTTTGCGCACACCACCACTGGACGGGACTGGGCTCCACACCCACCTCTTCCGGACCGGCCGGTAATCCAGCAGGTGTCGAGTTCCAAAGGGTACGAAGCCGAGGTTGACGCAGACAATGGTGTCATCTATGCTCGCTTTCCACCGCATTATCCTAAAGAACCTGACCGCGGGTTCTTGTTTGGCTTGAAAAATATAACGGAGACTTTGGAGAAGATTTGGAATGATGAGCGAATGCGGCGCATCAAAGTTTCTCGGGACGACTCTTCAGTCGATGCTTCGCAACTCCCTCCGCTAGTTACAGAGGGTAAGGAAATTTTTAACGAAATTTTCGGTCCACTGGATCCTGGCGAGGATCCAGGGATGCTATCCACGTGAGTCAGGCTGCCTCGTTACAATACTAGCGCTGCCCGCAACGATGTTACTTGTCGGTGTTCATTGATGCATTTGCCCTCCCCTTACATGTCATCGTTCGTATCCGCACTTTGTGTAGACATGTCTAACGTTGTATCGTATCCTTTGTTTTTCCAATCGGGGGGGCGTTCGTGACTCGTTTCACTCTTCCCTCACCCATGTCTTTAATTCCGACCTACATTTTTGCATTGTTACGAACAATGCTCGTTGTCTAATGCAATCACTGATTCCTGCAAGAATTAAATCATATGATCTATCAGGATGTATTAATGCTGAATTGGATGGTTGCAGGCTAGGCAATGGAGGTACAGGGTGACCAGGAGGATCTGAGAAGGTGGTTCTACTGACGGAGTATCACACCTGCACAACCATGCATCTACAACGAAGACCCGTTACGAGTCGTCGCTTTGGACATAGTTGGCACGGATGTCCTTCCATTGGCGCTGGTAGAAACCTCGTCAGCGCGTGCGACAAGTAGCACTGCTGCGACTCACGCCCTTGTTCCAGTTGTCCCAGAATGACTGGACACCGACATCGAAACTGACACCAAACGCGAACGCGCCAGCAAAGATGCCGGTAATGAAGATACCTGCAAAATTTGAACTGAGTTTTGTGTTGAGGAGCAGTCGAACGAACCACGTACTGTTTCGCTTCGCAACCGTATTGTAGAATGCAGTGGAGAGCTGAGAGAAGGAGATTTAATGAAACATTTTCACTTTGCAAGGGCCACCACATACCGCCATGTTGTTTTCGGAGGAATCTGGGGAGAAGAGGTTTCCGGTGATGTCCGAAATTGAAGCGTTCAGGCTGACATTCCCACGACAGGTCTTTCAGAGGTTGGACTACAAAATGGTCTTCCGATGGGCCTCCTCACTGCGGACTGCTCGACTGGCCCTGCAAAGCCCGTCGCGTCCAAACGCAGCTTCCTTCAGGGCCATTTCGCTGTTCCCAGACACCACCTCCGCTCGTCCGACTCCACCACACTTGGAATTCCCCCCAATAGGACCCAATCCTTATGACGCCGTCCCAAATCCCCTGACGCGCTCCAAACTGTTCGCTCAGGCGTCCAAAACGATGGCACCCCTTCCAAAATACCACTTCCATGGGATTTTTTCGAGGAACAACACAAAGGTGTATCTCTGTGGACCGGATGGAACACTCTTACCGCAAGGTTGGTGGAGCGGTGGTAGTTGCGGGTTCAAGGGTGCGAACCGCAAGTCGCACGAGGCAGGATATCAGTGTGCGATGCATGCCTTTCGGCGGTTGGAGGAAGTCATCAAAGAAAAGGGCCGCATATCGCTTGTGTTGCACTTTGCAGGGTTTGGAAAGGGCAGGTTTGCTGTTGAAGGCGTGTTCTTGACGAGCGAGGGGGACAAGATACGACCGCTAGTCCTCGAAGTGGAGGACAGAACGAGGATAAAGATAGGTGGGACAAGGTCAAAGAAGAAGAGACGGGTATAGGCAGGTACGGAGACTGTTGTTTCTTTCATTCTGCAAAGTTGACAGCCTTTGCTTTTCCCCCGCTAGCATCTTAGTAGATTGAACTCGTGCGAGGTGCACTCGACGTTGCTTTGTTGGCATCATATTAGTACCAACTCTGTCTCATGAATGGTATACAACTCCGATAATATTATTTCTTCTGCATACCTCAGGCGGTGAAAAATGGATCAGACAGATATTTTTCATAGCCTGGCCTTGCTAACGAATTAAGGGATACTCTCTTGTCAGTTTCTATGTCGTCTATGAGCGCCTCTGTTCCCTCGAATTAATATTTGGACGTTGCTCTTCGGAAGTGACGGACTTGCCTCGGGAGATGTAATCGAGCTCGGGACGGATGTATCCCAGTACGAGTGCCTTCAACTTGCACCCATAAAAGTCGGAATTGAACTTGTGCATGATATGGATTTCCTGGATGCAAGTATTTGAGCAACAGACTTTGCGAAAACATGCGGTGCGTACTGCCGTCATCCGCTGGTTCTTGTAAAATGGATTCCAGCCCAAACTCATTACCATGGGCAACACGACAAGGTCTTCGGTTGGCAACTCGGACGGTCGTTCGTTCACGGGGTACACACGAGCATATCCATAGTATACTCCCGGCTTGGCGATGCTAGCCATGTGCGTGATGGACTCGTCGGGCAGGTTGGCTAAAAATGTGGCCGTAAGGAATGAGATTATAGAGGGAGACAGGGAACCCACCAGTTGGACACCCAAGGTCCTTGCTCCCTCTTCCAAAGCCATGTTGTACAGCTCCCTCGAGTCGGATTGGGTATGGGTCCTCCGGGGTATCAGGCCCCACAGTGTCTGGTCTGCTGATGCGGAATGAGCCGGTCTTCAGCACTGGGGGAGCCGCAGGTTTTGGTAATGCCTCGGATACTGGCGTAAACAAGAGTTGGCCCATGGCGTCTAATTCTATCTAGTATCTCTAAGCGACGAGGAGGAGGAGAAAGATGGAAGAAAAGGTTGACCCACACTTGCCGCGGTTGTCGCACGGGCTTGTTCCTCATCCTATCGCTGACTCGCAGACACTGCCCACCATGGCGGCCGTGTTCACAGGCTATCCCTATGGAACTTATCAGGCACCCTACCCAACCTATCCCCTTCCCCCGGGTCAGCCAATGGCAACCGCAGCTGCACTTCCCCACTTCACAACCCACTTTCCCCAGCCACCACCTGGCTATCCACTCTATGCCCTCCAGTCAACCAAGGCACCCAGTCCGTCGCCCGGTCCAGCCACCGCTCCAGACATACCCGCAATATCACCGCATATCGCATCGAGGCAAGTTCGAAAACTGATCGTGTCGCAGTTGAAGATAGGAGGAGAGTTTAACGCCGTCGAGCCCCAGGCACTTCAGAGATTGGAACTGGAGGTGGTTGCATGTACGTTCCCTTTCGAGTCGTCTTGTTCTCTCCAAATGCTCCTCCTGCGTCACTAGTCGTCCAGTCACTTTACGAACAAGCCCACGAGTATTCGAATTTGGCCAACAGGGTGGTGCCTATACCGACGGACGTACTCCTTGCGTGCGATGACAGGGGGTTAAAAGGGAAGGACCTGCACAACATCGCCCTCGCTGCTCGATCAGCTAGTCAGTATTGGTTTCATTGGAGTATTATGTATTAAGCCTGTTTCCAGGTATATCGGCAGAGTCGTCGTTGGAGTTTCCTGCACCGCGCGAGGACTCGCCAGAGTTACTTTCCCCCGACGATGAGAGTACACCACCAGTTATACCAACCACGTTACGTTCCCTCCCATCTCATTTTCCACCTCTCCCACCAAAACATACGTACCTGAAGACGCCAGTCCGTTATCAATTTAGGCTGTCACTTCCCACTCATGGCTAAAAATTCCTTCAGGCATCACCACCAAAGAAGGCAGCTCTCCCATCTCTTGAACGCAAACTGAAGACTGCAGGACTGGTCCAGGAATCTCTGAAAAACTTATTGACAGCTACAGAGGACAATTTGGGGCAGGAGGATGGTGAGCTACTTGGACACATAGTCAATTGCGAAGCGCCAATGTACCCGCGGAAACGGTGGAAGGTGATGCAACAGTGACCCTTGCCATCCTTGTTTTCCAACCCATAGGTATCATCACTCTCCACGTCTGTTCTCCATCTTGTTCAATCGTCGTGTTTATCATTTCCTCAATGTCTGGCTAAAGTGCCAGGCTTCTGATGTAGCATACCTGTGTGAATCTAGAAGCATGTTACAGAGTAAATGTCAAACCCACAAATCATTCTGGGTCTCACTCTGATTGCAAATTTCAGCTTGTGAACTCCTGTTGAGCATCCATTGAGGATTTTTTAGATCTTGCAATATGCGACTGTGTTTTTCTCTTCTTCGATGGCCGCACAGTTGTGGTATTCGAGGGCGGAATGTCGCCCGTCGTCGTTGTGTTGAATCTCGTTATGTGTTGCGACGGGCGCGGCCTGTGATATTTATGTGACTCGGGATTTGAGCTTACCACCGGTTCCAGGAAGACAATTCGGTTTGGGTGGTGAGAATCTGTGTGGGGCGGAGCCGATGTCGTCGGACAGGGATGTAGATTAAGGAAAGAGGATTCAAAGGAAAGGGTACTTGAGCTCGCTGACGCAAAATCGGATGACACGGCTGCTTGGTCAACTGAAGCAACTTGGACCTCTGAATTGACCGCGGTCATCGCCGGGACAGTGTTCGCACTCCTCTGCAGAAACGCATATCGGTTACGACACTAGGCAAGTAATGTTTCGACGTCCACAGCATAGAAAAGAAATACTACGTTACCATCGTTTCCGTCCTCCCATTGCGGAGACGTCCAGAAATCTCCTTCCAGGAGGCGTTCTTGTGTTCACGTACATAATCAAGCAGGAACCTGTCTTCCTCATCCGACCATTGTCCTCTATTAATGCTTGAGTTTAGTTGTTCGGTCCAGCGTTCTCGACATTGATCGTTGTGTCGACCAGGTACATTAGCTGCAACATCTACCCATGATGAACCGTAGGCAGCGACAGCAGCGGAGAGACGGGCATCTTCCTTTGGGGACCAGGCCGTGTGTTTGATAGACTCGTCTAGAGTCCTCTGGAACCTGTTACTACATTGTGAAGGGGTCGCGTCTTCCGAAACATAGCGTGCGACTATATTCAACCGCTTTCAACATGTAAAATGAAAAAGAAGGGCATAAACAAACCAAGATACCAGTTATCATGGCCATATATACGGATGGCTTTGAGAAGACGCTCATCGGCTTCCGTTGTCCACTGGTGTGACTTACGTGAAGTCGCGTGCCGCATGCAATCTAGCGGCGTTCGTCCCGTCTAAACACTGTCCCTTAGATATCTGAAAGCTCGAGATGTTACGCCTCACGCCTAGCCTCTTAGCTATAGCCATCCAATCTGGCCGACCGTCCATAAATTCGGCGGCAAGGGACTTAAGTTTCAGCACCTCCTCTTGGTCCCAAGGTTCGTGGTTGAATGCAGGATGTTGCTCTCCGAGCCACCGTATCTCGCATTCTCTGGCTGTACGTGTGGTCATAGAGACAACTGATACCTATGAGCATTGAGTAGCCCACAGTGAGGTAAGAAGAGAATGTTACCTTTTCGGCGATCCGATCCCAGTCAATATCCCCGGGACTTAGCCAGAGGGCATGGGTCGTTTGCACATCAATGTTCGGGAACGCTGATAAACCACTGCCATAGGAAAGATGAACGACGGGCGAACTTTGTGATAATGGTCACACCTCTTTTGAATATCCAATGCACGCTTGCGATGATTCTCGGCTTGTACAGCCTCCGCGAGTGCTTCCAATTCCTTGGTCTTCACTGAAAGATATGTTAGATATTATCGATGAACTAGAATTGAGACATACTTGGGTGTACTTCACTGAAGCTCTGATAACGGCTGCGTTTCAGAGCATCTCCATAAAATGGGGATTCCTGAAAAAGGTGTCATGATACAGAAGAAATCCAATGATTTTCACGTACGGGCGACAGTAGCTCTTTCGCTGCAATCGGTACTGTTGCTCTGACAAAACCAGGTATGGTGACGAAGCATCCCACATCCAGATCGGACTCGTCGATGGTGTCGACAGCGTCCTGGAATCCACTTTTTCCAAAAGTGACCTTCAAAGAAGACGAGTTAACGTACAAGTAGCTTGTCGACTACCTCCAGTTCAGCTTCGAGTTTCTGCGTGTATGCTTTTAGAGCATTCAGGTGTTCGTTATTGGCTTGCAGGGTCCCCTGACCCAGTTCAACGACTGCTGTGTTTTCTTGCCCACTGTCCATAACAAGCCGCGGTTTTATAAAAACAACAGGATCCAGCGGTCCAACTTCAAGGGTGTCTAGGTGCTAATGCTAGATTTACGTCAGCATTGAGCAAGACATAGCTCTACAATTAATTGCCAAGCATTTCCTAACCCGCACTACCAACCACACACTTTCTTTCTCTCCTGATTCATACCGTCGTTTTTCACAAACAGATGGCTCACGGTGCAGCAAAACGTATAGGTACATATCGTTTACTGCTAAAAATGAATTAATTGCTGACCGTCGCCAGCTGGGCAAAATGAACGGGCTATTAGAAACCTTCGTCTTGGGATGTTCCTCCCTACCATCCTATCGATTTTGCTCCGTCTGTTACTTAGGCGGGATTCTGTACCCCCTTCAAAGGGTTCGCTGGCTATATACGCCATAACTTATCTACCTGCGCTGTTTTTGTCCCGATACTTGGAGAGTATTGGGACATCGCGGCGTGACCCGGCAACTGGAGCAATTATTTCCTCTGGCGAGGACCTCAACCAACCCGGCATTACGGAATGGTGCTTTGACATTTTATATGTCACTTGTATGTTAAAGATGTACCCTTGATTATTCTGACTCACCTGTGCATGTAGGGGCGTGTCAAATCGGAAGCGGCGCGTTTGGTGAATGGTTTTGGTGCTTTTACCTGCTGGTATGCCTTACTCTCGGTTTTGCTGGGGGGAAATACTGATGTGCCCAAGATCCCGTCATATGCGTTATTCAAGCTCTGGACTAACTTCATCGGCCCCATGATTGGTCGGTCATCGGAAAACTCGGAAGTATCCACCGATGAAAAAAATACACTGAGTAAACGGCAGGAGAAGCTTCGCAAGCGGAGCGAAAAAGGTGATCCTCGAGTTCGTACTATCCGCAAATGACATGTGCTTGCAGAATAGATATTCACCGTGTTGATCTTCTTTGAGGCATGAAGACTGATGCGATCTCTTCTGCGCATTGCGATGTGTCGCTCCTCACAGAATTTTGTCTCGGTCCAAATCTGAAACGCGGCCATTGATTTCAGGGCACGAGCGGTACTGTTTCAACTTTGGGTCCAGTTTCACAACTTCAACGTGCTGCACGAAACCGACTACATCTTTCGGATGTCGACAACAATGCACTAATGTAGTGCAAGCTGAGAGTGCCGAATCACACAGCTGGTGTTCCACGATTAGGTTGGCTTGAGTTGAACACCAGTTCACCATTTTCAAGAGTGAGATCAAAACGCGTTTTGGCGAGCTTGTCGGGCTGCACCTCATTTCCAGCACGTGACCCAGCCTCACTCAATTCTTCCAATGCTCGTCAACTTGCTCGGTAACCCAACGTTTATCTAAGGGCAACATTAATCCCAGAGCGCCTTCGCGTTATGGATGCCCATGCTGATATTCACTTGACCCAAGGCGATACTAGCCAAGGCTCACTCGCCGAGAGCTTGACCATGGGTCACGGACGTGAGCCTGGCAACACTTTACTGAAGGAGGATTCGGTTCCAGATAACCTCGACTCAGCGTCTTATAATGTGAGCTATATGTAGCCTCGAGAGTAGACTTTTTTCGATTGCTAATGTGCATATATCCAGGTACATTTGAGTCTTGTAACGGACGGTGGTGACATCGAAACCCACGAGAAACAAAGCCCAGTCCATCCATTCAAGGTGCAACCACATTCTGAGGGCTTCACTCACCGACCATCGTCATTGCTTACGCGCATATATGCAGTCCGATCAGGATTCCTCGGACATCCAGATGGCAAGAAGCAGGGGAGATCACGATCCACACCCTCAAAGTAATTCTGATCCGGTCATCCTTCCCTTGATTCCTACAGAAGTTGTAAGGCATATGTTTGAAATCCACGTCTTCTGTGCACTTATTCCCTCCGTAGCCCTCATCAGAGTGTGCGGTCGTTCCCGCGGGCGGATCCATGTCATTGACAAACATGAATAACCCAGAGGCTCGTACAATTGTTTATCCTCAGGAGCTACCGTTATCGCCTGCAAGGACAGTCTCCTCGGTAACAGTCCTGTGTGAAGAAAGAGAGGCTGACTCCGAGATGCTACATACGGAACCAGATCACATACATAATACCGGTTCTGCTCGTCTGACAGACGAAGAGGAAACTCGAGAGGACTTCGATTATCCCTGCCGGGACTTGCCCTCTTCCCTACCTCCCAGCTCCAGTCCTCCACAGTTGTTCTCGTCCTCACCTTGTGCATCGTCGCAGTCCTCAGCCAGCGGTGTTGAACCTTCGCAAATGGTCCGAGTAATTATCTTGTGGGTGCACTGCTACTGAATCGCGCACATCCCGCAGGTACTGGTTGTTGAAGTGGAGGGTCGTGCAAGTCCTCAAAAAATTTCCCACAACGACCACGTGGTATTGGTTGCTCAGGATGGTCCTTGTTCAGAATCCAAGAACCTCCATGGCCACAGCATTACCGACGTTGCAACATCGCCAGAGACTGATGAAAATTGTTTCCAGATGGATCCTACCCTGTGTATTGAGGGTGGTCTCGAGCCTTCCAGAAAGCGGATTACCTACCACAATGACGTGCGCTGAGTGAAAATCTGTTATCCTTTCCCCACTGATGTCCTGCGTGTAGCCTGAATCGTGTAGATCACAGCCAATCAAACGTCCGGTACGTATTATTTTCTCTGCGGAGGCATAGGTATTCCATGATCACACAGAGATTAGACTTGTATCCACCCCCCACCCCGAAGCGCGCAACCCTAGCTTCCCAGAACCGCCAGTTCAAGAAGTTAGCTGCTCCGTTTCGTCCACCATTGAAACTTCCCGTTGTCACGGACGGACTAGCCCAGACGATGAGCCATAAGGAGGCTGAATCGACCATCGACGCCGCGCCCGAAGCGAGCCGCGGTAAAATCCACATAAAGGGGTCTAGCATCCATCCCTTCCCTTTACAACATAAGGCTTCGAATACATCGAGGTCCGTTACCCAATTCAAGTCGCCGCTCGTCAATAGGGTCCTTCCAGCGGAGTCACGCACTATACGCCTCACGCCGGCAGTTCAGACACTCGAACGGAAGCTACAGCTACTTAAACGCGCCATCAAAGTCAAGGAAGACAAAGATGAAGAGGTTCTCACCAGGCTTACGACAAAATGGATAGAATCAGGCAGAGAAGTTGCCTATGCCGTCTGGGACGCTACTAAGGACGCTGGTGACTTTCAAGGCAAAGCGACATTTGTCCGCAGGTCATACGGCTGGGAGAACACTAGCAAGGGGAACGCGCCTTGGGGTTGGGAAAACAAACCCGAAGACGCAGGTGAAGAATCTTGTAGCCTCGACCCATCCATGGCTCCTCGTGGTGCGGGACGACTGTCTCTTGAGGCTGAAGAGGACGACGACGTCGGTTGCAACACATTGGGCACCATGCTCCGTCAGCTCGGAATCGCCCCAGAAATATTTGGTTGGGACGATGAGAAGGAAGCATTTTGTGACTGAAACGTTGTGGACGCCAGGATGATGTCTCACTGTACACGAACGCTCGTTGTAATTTGCAATGATACTTAACACTCTTGTACCCATGCAGGAACGTTCCAACGTTCTGAATCAGTAATCCCCTGAAGCTTGTGGTTACACTTCCCAGCAAAAACTTGATAAATACCCCATGGTGGTAGAAAGTTATCTACTTGGAAATTTCGTTGCGAAAGTAGATATCATGCTTTGTTTCCGCTCTGGTCGTGCATGATGCAACAGACGATTTCGAGGTGAATTTCGAAAATGATCCTCATATAAAATTGACAAAGAGGCGCTGGATTGAAGTTCGAAGTAGCAGACGCATGACCCCGCCTTCGAAATCATGCACTTGGATGCGAATCTCGGGGGTTGAGAGAATGCATATGCATTGACTGTAATTCTACATCTTAGCTGAGAACACTTGGGGGATTATTAGACGAGATCAACTGGTACTTGTTGAATAGGGTGGCATTTATGCCACGGCCACGCTGTTGTTGAAATAATGCACCGAGCAGTTGAATGTTGATCTAAACTTGAGATGGGCTGTAAAGTCTAATGATCTAATGCGTGTAGTCATATCTGATAAGAGTCATCAGCATCAAAAGTTTCTCAGCAGCATACTGAATACTCGCTTCTTGTAGAAAGTCTCCGAATCCGTTGGAGCGTCCTGAAATTATTGGGTCAGAGGATGTAATGAGACGAAAGAATCACTACCGACATCTCGTCGAGCCCCTCGGGACTTGTAACCCTGCTTCTCAAGCTCACGACGATGGTCACGATCCTCCTTGAGCCACTGCAAAGCAACGTGATACAGAACCAGGCTGTTGTTAGTTTCAGACGCATTGAATGACCAGGGAGTAGGTTCCGTCGAGAAGGAACCAAGACGCATATGTGCAACATGGGTCGGAAATGAGTTCAGTCCATCGTATATGTGAGTGGCATCTTTACGATAGTTAGTTGGTTATCCGGGGGAGACAGCGAGCACGCACAGAGGATGGTCGCTCCGCGAGCAATACTGTCGCCACGAAGAAACGTGAGCAATTCGTCGCGAACCAAGATATCTAGGTCAACCGTAACCTGGTGACGGTATGAAATGAGCTCTGGTAATTCCAAGTGGAAATGAGCCGACTTCGTCCAATAATAGAACGTCCCAAGGAGCCATGAGTCCCATGCAAAGTTGAACGCGCCGCCGTTCTCCGTCCGATATTGTATGCATATGCCAGTCTAGGTCTATATCCAGGATATCAAGCAATTTGTCCCTGCGTTCTTTGTGTCTATAACCTCCGACAGAGTCTAAGAAGGCGGATACTACGATATCGCCTCGAACGACGGGATTCATCGCCCTGAGCAATGAAAGATCGGCATAAACAAGACGAGAAGCGACCAACCATTCTGTCCCGAGGAAAGCGACACCAGGAGGTGAATCCCGGAATACGTCTCTATCCTTGACGCGGATATCTGCATCTTTGACGAGGCGTTTCCCTGCGAGGACTTGCAACAAGGTAGATTTTCCCGCTGTGAGGACCGGACGTGTGAACGTTGACGGACTCTCGGAGAAAGTGCGACGAAGCACACACCTCCATTTGCGCCGACTATGATCGTTCTGGACCCGAGTGGAAGCTGGAGGGAGATATCGGAGAGAGAAGGTACGTTATTTGCACCGTGATAGTAGGACAAGCCATGTACTGCGATAGCGTACTTGACAGTGGCGTTAGACATGACTGCCCTAGTCCTAGCGTGGGATTGAGGATTGCGGGACTGCGGCGGCGCCCGAGCGTTCTGATGCTCTTCCGTGTACGTGTAGGGTCTTTTTACGGTAATTATTGAGCGGATGGAATTACATGAAACACGGCAAGGCGCTGTCCGACAACTGTGGGAAATCTGATCCAGGTAGCATAACGACCCAATAGCCCTCCTCCTCGTCGCCGTCTCTGTTGTGAGCGACCACAACGTGACCTTTGTCCACATCGTTAACCATCTCCTCTACTAAAGGCACACATTCTTTTGTTCTTTCATTGTCTTTTTCATGCACTTGGATCTATCACCAAGGCAGTGCGTCTCCTGCCCAGCGCAGCCACCTGTCTGCACCTGTTCCGCAGACCAGAGTTGCATCCAGATCAGCCAGTTTGTGTTATCATTTTACCCATTTCTCAGATCTAACCATCCCTCTAGGTCGTGTAACGCGTGTCCAACGTTCACTTGTCAGCCCAATCCCTCTAGCAGTGGCACCAGTGGCGGTCAGGGCATCAGTTCCGGTGCCCTTGGTGGTGCAATTGCTGCGGTTCTGCTTGTCCTGATAGGCGCTTTGGCTGTCTTTTTCTTGTATCGTCGTCGTCAACGTGCACGTCAGTCCCGCAATGAAACTATCGAAACCAAGCCAGACGTGCCTGCTCCAGCCGAAGCGGTCCTTAACCGTCCCGATCCTATAGAAAAAATTGAGAAATCTCAACCATCCCCGACGACGCCAACGAGTACCGTCCGGGTGTATTCCTCGGGAGATAGCGTCATTGATCTCGATCCTCGCTCTCAAAGTTCCCTTCGCCCCTCCACCGGTCGTGCCTCTGGTAGGCCGTCTACAAGCAATCCATTCGACGATGGAGAGTCCATCCAGACAACTTCGACAACTACAAATGGGACCAACGTCATCCCAATTGCCTTGGTATCTCCTGGCTTGGTTCAGCCGTCTTCTCCACATTCAGAATCCGCCTCCTTCGCACACAATTATCCAGCACGCCCGGCTCGTCCTACGGACCTCGTATTAGACAGCCCTCAAGGCTCACTCGACACGTCGAGCGGGCCCTCTCCACATTACACTCACTCTCAGCGCTCAGGTCTATCGAGGATTTCATGCACATCGAACGCTAGTTATTCCAGCGATTTCTTGAACGAAACTCCCATGATTGTCACGCACACTCAGGGTGCCGTTCGGCAGGTTGTTGGCAAAGTCAGAGCAGAGGTCATCCAAACATCAGGCACCGTGACACCGACCTCGCATCTTTCCTCGGATAGTTTGAAGCCTCCTTCAGTCACATCACGTCCTTCCGTCCGTTCGCCACTTGCTGCGACCTCGTTTGGGCCTGCGGACATTGTCAGTGAGGCTGATGAAGAACATGAGCTCTCCCATCGTAGTGATCCGTTTGGGGACCATCACGCACCTTCAGAGCAATTTTCGGTTCCCTCTATTGACTTGCCAGCCGGATTGGGTTCAGATGAACATGCTCTGCCCGCACAATTAGTCGGTGGTGACAATGCCACCAGAATTGACACCAGGCTACTGAGTTCCGGTCAAAAGTCGCCACAGAGAACTTCTGTGGTCAAATTGATACCTCCTTCACCCACTCCTTCTGGCACACTCCAGGAGCAACAGCAACGCGCCTTGGCCCACGCTCAGGCTCAGGCTCGCGCTCAGGGTCTCGATAAATCCAAACGAATGTCAGGAACATCGATGGTTTCTACGACATCTACTCGAGCGGACTCGATTCTTGAATCCTTTCCTTTTGTCCCACCATCTCCCATATCTTCGCGTCCTGTTCGCTCTCCACCTCGTTCGCCACTAGGCCAGCAGTTCTCTGCTGCTACTCAGTCACAAGGCACACCAGCTGCCGCGGGATTTGCCACTTCCCACCGCATGCCGCCTGAAGTTGGGACCACAGAAGGCGAGGCGTCATTGCCGCCATTGGATCCTCCCCCAAGCCGCCGTATCTTGGGCATGTCGACAGGTTCCCAGCTATCCACGGCTTCATCGGGACTTGGAAATTTCCCTTTCCAAATAGATCACGGAGGAACGGAAGCTGCTCACCTCCCTTCAGCCTCCCAGATACACCAGCGGGCCAGCTTGGATACTCTGGCACTTATGAGTGACTTGTCCTCTTATCCTCTTGGGTATGATAGGGATGAGCACGACAGTTTTCCTCCCCTTCCGAAGAGCTAATGTGCTCCTTTCCCCCAATTGATTTTGTTCTAGTGAGAACGACGAACCACCGTTCGGCTGGCTTGACAAGCAGGCGTTGTGTGTACTTTTACTTGTATGCGTTGCTCACTGACTCTTTCTTGACCAGCACTTTACTGTTCAGACATGTCTCCGGCAACGTTTTCATCGTTTCATTTTTTAGTTTTGACCTGCCGTATCCTGAATATTTCTTCCCTTGGTGGTGCAATCACAAAGATTTGCTATTCTTTTCTTTCCTTTCGTTTGGGTATTGTGAAGTTTGCCATTTTTTATTTATATATGTCTTGGCGGAAAATCAGACACTTGAGTACGTGATGGTCACGGTGTGACAGTGTCGAGTTATCAAGTTCGCGTAATAGTACACACATTGTCCTCATCCAAGTCAAGTACCCAGCCGTCTGTCGCTCTCCGCAATTGAACCAACTTGCAATGGATAAAGAGATACATCAACTTGTCGAGATGGTACGCTGTTGTACTAGACACGTTCCGCGAGTCCTCGACTATAATTCATTGCTAACCATTAGGGTGCAACGGTGCCACAAGCGCGGGCAGCCTTGCGCAAATACAAGGATGTCATGCAGGCAGCGGAACGCATTTTCGATGGCGAGTTTGCGTGCGTGACAGACGGCGACGACGACGTGCGCATGGCACCGGTCACTCCAACTGCTCCAATGAGCCCTTTACAGACCCCCTGTGCTTCTGTGCGTGCTCAGCGTTTGTGATTTAATGTAATTATTGACGGATCTCAGACCCCAGAGCATGTGGATGCGGACGAAGATCTCGATATGCAAGATAACGAAGATGATGGTATGTTCATGGAGACGCTGTTAGCATGCACGCTCATCATCCCCCTAGTTGACGATTACATTGACTACGATTCCGATTACGAAGCAAAGCGAAACACGGGGGAGGTTGACCCATACGCAGGCAACTATGAATTTTTCGTTGTGTGATCTGGAAGTCAACCGCACTGCAGGTATCTTCTTCTCCAAAGATCGCCGCGAGGAAGTCATTGAAGTGGAGGAAGAACCCGATTCTGCCGTTTTGCCAGGATCCAAGGAACCGGTCAAGCTCATGATGCAGGGTGAATGGATGAAAGGCTGTCCTGAGGGCAATGAACAGTCGTTTCTTTTTGCTCTATATGATTTCTTGAGCAACAACAAATGCCCCTGTCCTCAGTCATGTGGATACAAGCTCGATCGAAAAAGAAGCGATTTCTTTCCACTTTTTGTGAGTTGTAATGGTTATTTTTGTCTGAAGGCTCACCGTACCCCATAGCCTGAGTTCTCCATTTATACTGGGCATCTGCGTCGTATTGTGAAGCAGTTGTGCCCCAATTGCAACCTCGAGTTTTGTTTTGCATGTGGCGAGACAATCAACCCCGGAAACAGCCGCCCAAATGCGTCTATCGATGTCAGCTTGTTTCATTGCTCGAACCTGCAGGGCGTTATACTAGGTGTTGGGCTTGCAATGTTGGAAACGATATTTGTGGAGCAGAGACGCCAACTAGGAGACGAACAGAGTCAGGGAGCTTCGAAAGCAAAGTCAAGCAAGAAACGCAAGATGGATCTTCATCCTCATTCGTCCCTCACCAATGGGGATGACGATGACGATGACACGTACTACATGTCCTTACCGGTTGGGAAGAAAGCACGAGGTGGCACTGGATATGCGGGTGATGGCCGCGAAGATGTGAGTCGCACACTACTCAGTAACACCGGTCTTGGAATTCAAGATTCCTAGACTTCTGGGCAGCTCGAGGCACAAGCTCAACAGCGCTTCAAAGATGAGAAGATTGGCTCGCTTCTTTCACATATACGTGTCTATCTTCCCTCGCTCCACAGGGATACTGGGGCTCTTACAAGTGATTATATGGTCCATCCCACCACCCTGGCGCATCTTCGGAGGCGCTTCAATTTCCTCTGCTCGACTCTCCTTCGAAACGATTCTCTGTCCGACATGTCTGATCGATCCGTACTGTACTTTGAATTATTTGAGTGGCTTGAGGTGAGCGATGTTCTCTGGAGGATTCTATGTTTAACATCGTTCACCATCCAGACTATCTCCAATCATGAAGCGTTGGCGAGTATGATGGCTATGCCTATCATGGTCCCTGGGTCGATCAAATCTGTCGCTCCGAGGAAAGTTGCCAAAGGCAAGTCGGTGATTCGAGAACGTACAATTATCTATGAAGGCAGCGCTGGACCTCGTGAGTTGCTTGAAGCTATCGTCATACAAGCACAAGCAGCCATCAAAGGCCTGGAGGGGATCAAGCCCACAGAACCCGAAGAAGAGGGAATGACAGAGGAGCAAAAACGGATGACAGCGGACAAGGGGAAGGGCAAAGAGAAAGAATCGTCCCCAGCGTTATCGGATGAGAATCAGAAGTTACTCGCATTCTGTCAACGAATTCTGATGACCGCGAACGCTATCGATCGTTCTTTGCGAGAGACAAAGGGTAATGCCTTCGTTGATAGGTTGCACGCATCCTTGCCCAAGATCACGAACTCTTCAACATTCGATCTTACATCAATATATGTAGGCAACACTGAGGAAGAGCGACGGAAGGCGTACCTTGACTGGGCGACGCAAGTACGATTTGAATACTGCGACCTCACTGTGCCCCCTACAGAGCCGATGCCCAATGAAGATACAGTTCCACATTACAAATTCTTCTTCAACAATGAAGCACGAATGCTCGCGAGCTCGGAGATTCCAAAGCGTTCACTTGCCATTGCAAAAGAGGTAGTGAGTCGAATTTAAGTCGAGACAGTTAATAATCTTCACATTCCTAGCTTGCTGTGTTGACCACGAACCTTCCTGTTGCTTGGGATTCATCAATATTTCTGAGGGTAGATGAGAACCGCGTAGATATCATCAAGGCACTAATCATTGGCCCGGAAGGAACACCGTCAGTTCCCGCAGATTATGTTTGGAGGCTTGTTCAAAGCAACTGATTTGTCTGTTAGGTACCAGGATGGGTGGTCTGTATTGATTTGGTTGGCTTCTCGTTATTGCAGCTGAAACTTTACAGTTTCTTGTTCGACATATTCCTCGGACCAAGTTATAATCAATCACCCCCTAGTGTTAAGTACATGACGGTAATGCCCAGTGTCGAGTGGCTCGATGCTGTCTGACCTGACGTGTTTCGCTCGAAGACAAATGGTGGAAAATATCGCTTCAACCCTAATCTGTATGCGGCAAGTACACATTGACAGCACATTGGCATATATGTCCACATTAACTGACTCTTTCTAGGATGGCAAAGTGTGCTTGTCTCTTCTTGGCACTTGGTCCGGCCCTGGCTGGATATCAGGTCGATCAACATTACTGCAGGTGTGTTTGCTAACAAAAGCAGTCATGGATTTGGTAGACGGTCTGCGTTTTCAGGTTCTCATATCTATCCAATCCATGATCTTGTGTGATGAACCCTACTTGAATGAGCCAGGATGGGCCAATGGTGGCGGAACACCGCAATCTAAAGCATGTAAGTTTGTCAACAATGCATCGAGTTTTTGCTTACTCGTCGCAGACTCGGCAAATGTGCGACGTATGGTTGTAAGGACTGCGGTAAGAGTCTCGTTATTCTTGGTGGTCGTCATTCAATCTCCCGCAGATGCTAGCGAACTTGAAGGCTCCCCTAGAACCATTTGGTGACGTTATTCGTACTCACTACCGACTAAAAGCGCAAGCTGTCTCTTCTCAGTTGGACAAATGGCTCGCCACGGACGACGGAAAACCGATTTCAGGTGACGCATTCAATGTGTCCGGGAGAAGTGATACCAGTTCGAGCTCTAGCAGCTTCAAGAAGGACGTGGAGGAGATGCAGAGCCTTCTGAAGCAGCTCCAGGAGGGTAGCTTCGAGTAGGATATTGCAATGTTACTTTAATATACCACTTTACCGTGCCATGTGATTGAGGATGGTGTGAATTCGGATTGACTCCGAGGTCCAAGCACAAGTTCAAGGTCCATCTCGAACGGCCAACAATGAGCGACTCTGCACTTCATGCCCTGGCTGGGGCCGTTGGAGGGATGGTGGCAATGTCGGCAACCTAGCAAGTGTCTCCACCCCTCAACTTGTACCAGTTCGTTAACTCGACCCTAACAGTCCACTTGTCGTCCTCTCAACTCGCGCGGCAGTCGATACCAAGCCCGATGACAAGGTGCTTGCAACGCACGATTCACGCTCATTCGCTGACGCATGGGTCAGACCTTTTCATGCATGATACTAGACACCGTCAAGCGCGAAGGTCCTCGCGCTCTATATAGCGGGCTGGGCTCCAGCCTGGTCGGCATTGCGGTCACGAACGGGTAAGCATCGCGCCTGGTGTGTTCCCCGCCACCATATTCTTGTGCTCAAGTCTCCATCGCCATTGAAGGGTCTACTACTACTTTTACGAGCGTTCTCGAGCGATTATTTTGAATTCGAGGTCGGGGAGCAAGGCTCTCAGTACCGCCGAGTCTATCCTTGCCGGTCTCATAGCAGGCGAGTACAATAAAAAATAAAAATAAAAGCACCGCATGCTAATGAAGAATTCGACGACCATTGACTGACACAGGCTCTGTGACGACGATCATAAGCAATCCTATCTGGGTCGTGCAGACATCGCAAGCGGTCCACAGCACTTCTGACAATACAGCTCTATCTAAACCCAAGAAACTGAGCGTGTTCAAGGCGATCGAAAAGATCGTGTCAAAGGACGGTCTTGCTGGTTTTTGGAGGGGCATCGGCCCTGCGCTCGTGTTGGTCATCAACCCGGTCATCCAGTATACCGTGTTTGAGCAGCTCAAGAACGCGTTGATCAAGAGCCGCATGGCGAGACTGCCGCCGAAGAGTCAACGGGGTTCTGGTTTAGCAATGTTGAACGATTGGGATTTCTTTTTGTTGGGCGCGATTTCTAAGCTCGGTACGTGTCAACATCTCTTTATTTTAACCTCCCATTGAAATTGACGGTATGTACTAGTTGCTACTGGGACGACTTATCCCTACATGTAAGAGGGCATCACGTTCTTTTTTCCAGTAAAGGCTGACTCGTAGGCGTCCCCTTTTTCTTGAAGCGTCGTCAAGAGTCGATTGCAAGCGGGAAGTACGCGCGCTGAGCGTTACAGAACTGCTCTTCATGGGCTTTTAACCATTTTCAAGGAGGAAGGATTCCAGGGACTGTATGGCGGCGCAGGGAGTAAGCTCGTCCAAAGCGTACTCACGGCCGCCATCCTCTTTGTAGCACAGAAGAGAATATATGAGTTTACCAGCAAGGTAAGGAAACATGACGTTGACGAAACATGTGATGACTGACGTCGGATGCATGCTTAGGCTGTCTCATCGTTGAAGAAGTCCAGGCTTGGACAGTAATAGCAGTGTAGACCGATGATAGTGTATTGTACCGACCAGTCGTTTGAAGGAAACAGCATATGTTTGCTCTCGACTCGTACTACTAATGTGCGCGGCCAGGCTTGATATCGCTCACTCATTGTACGCACGCGGTAGTCCCGAACTCAAGACCGGGTATCTTGCTGCATCGAGTCCCCACCACTGAACAATGAACACACCAGATTTGACATCCAAGTCTTTGAGCCATGGACGATGGATTTGCTTTTAACTCGATTATCCGGTCGGCAAGTGCCGTTCGTTTCCCTGTGATGTTTCGGAGCGGTTATTCGGGAAATCAAAGCGACTATCAGGAAAAACCCTCCGCTCACAATGCGTAGAAATAGAAATATAGAGTGGAACAAACGAAAGCGGCCAAGAGCCGACTACTAGACGTAAAAGACTTGGCGGAGCCGGCTTCCTCACCTTCAACCTCGTCCATTTATGCATAGTCACGACGGACGCGTTTTGGGGCTACGGTAGATAAATTTTATCAGCGGGATATTACAAGTAACTACCGGCCCAAGTGAAGCCTGATCAAGTCCTTGCCCAATAGCACGGCGGCGGCTTGAAGCCCGACCCTGCACATCACTCGGTGCGATCTGCGTAGTAACTCGCTCGAATGCCTTCACCACTCCATCTCAACGCAGTCGCGTTCATCTCGCCCCAGAATCACCCCATCCTCGTACGTACCTTCCAAAAAGGACAAGAACTCAAGTACCACTACGTCGCCCACACGAGTCTGGACGTCATCGAAGAACGCAGTCAGTTGCCCCCCTCCTTTTTATATGTATACTTCGTCCGTTCGCTCGCAACACCAAATCCACGTTTTTTTATAGCTAGCGGCACGACTAAATCTACGGATGGTTACCTCGGGCTGTTGTATGCGATGGACGACATCGCTGCGTACGGCTACGTCACGCCGATGAAGGTGAAGATCGTATTGGCCCTCCCGTTGACAGACGCCGTGGTACGAGACGCCGAGGTCATCATGGTTCGGTTCCTCTTCGCACCCCCCTCCCCCCTCTCCCCCCCACCATTTCCTCGCACCGTTGCAGGGGGTTCTTGGTTTCGACAAACCCACACACGCGCTGAATGCTTGTATACTTGTAGACGTTCAAGGCATTGCACATGGCCCTTTATCACGCCGTCTCGAACCCGTTTCTAAAACTCGATGTCGGTTCGGAACTCGACGGCGACCAAGGCCCGTATCTTGTCGTCGGGAACGCAAAGTGGAGCACGTTTCGAAAGAGGGTAGATGAGATTGGCAGAGCGTCGGGCAATCATATGTCGTGAAATTATACATTTCTTTTTCATCCTCATTTTTTCTTTCGACCTCACTGGTTCGCGGGCTTTCGTCGTGGTTTAGCGGCTCCCAAGCCAACTCCACATTCCACGGCTTTTTGCTCTGCTCCCTGATTTTCTAGACTGGGAAACTGGAACCGAAATGGATCATATCCCTCCAATGACTCAGACTCTTCAAACTTTCCGGGTTTGAGACAGATACGGGGAGTACATCGTTGCTCAAGAACGAAACACTTATATACCCAGCGTGGCTTCGTTGAGTTGGTCTATAGCTTCATTTGCTTCTCTGGCCATCACCCTCACTATACCATCTTCGTCTGTTGATGCAATGTATCCTAGCGTGACCTTTGCCCGCCTAAGTAATGTAGGTGATAATCTCTCCACCATGCTGCCATCGTATGTTGCGTAGGTAAGCTGGTGCAGAAGTGACGTCCAAAAATGCAACGCAGCACGTCCCAAGGGGGGCAGCTTAGGGTCAATTGCAGTCGGTTCGGAGTCAAGAGCTTCCGTTCCTTCGTGTTCCAAGGCTTTACGTGTTCCCCCGTCGCCATCTTTTGGTGGCGATCGCACAGTAGGAACCATTTCAACTTGAAGCAAGTCGATCATACTCGCAGCCAGGTCATTGATGTAACCAAGTACCGAAACCATGCTGGTCTTCACGCACTGGGTGAGGAGTGATACGGCAGAGGTCCGGAGAACTGTTGGAGCGTAGCTTGAGCGGAAAACCGATATAAGTCGCGGAACAATAATATCCGCTGTCGATTCGATCGATCATCACTCATGTTGCGGTTGACTCGTTCGGACGTACCATAAATACCGAGTGCGTCCCCACACCGCCGGATTACCTGTCCCAGAGCCTCGCCAACGCGGACTTTTGCATCCACTTCCTGCTTCGACAATGTGCCCACAGAAGAAGCGGAGAGATTGCACGTATACGTCTCGAGCAGATTCCCTAACACGTCTTTGCCGAATGCGTCGGCCATCGCAGAAAGACCCTGTACAGCATTGAGAAAGATATAAGAATCATCGTCCTGCACAGATTGCATGAAGATGGACATGATAGCAGGTACCAATGCCGGGTCTGTCGTAGGTGTGGATGCACCACGACGAGATGACACGAGTTGCCTCAATAGTAACAGGCCATGAGCTCGGACGGGCAGGATTGGGTCTTGAAGAAGCTTCAGAGCCTTTTGATAAATTTCTTGAGAACCTTCTTCTCTTTTCTGTGACGTTGACCAGGACGTTGAACTGGACGCAAGTCGAGCAGTCATCACCATCCTAGCTTCCCGAGATAAGCCCCTAACCGATTCCGACGCATCATTGGAAAATGGTTCAAGGAGTGAGAAAATCTCATTAAGTACGGGGGCATTTCGTGCAGATAATTCGGGGTTGGCTGTAGATGTCGTCACTTTCAGCCCTCAAGATACCGTAAATCTTCCCATACCTTCCAATATGGCGAGGACCAAATTGATTGCAGTCGCAGTCATGTTGTTTTCGGCTTGATCGCTACCCAATTCTCCTGGCTCGTCGTCACCGTCGTTATCCCCAAAATCCTTTGCTTTATCCACAATCTTTAAATCTTCCAATCCAAGACCACGCGAATGTTGAGCCTTGTGTATGGTGGAGGAAGTAGGATGTCCCGCCTGGGATCCGAGGGCGTGCTTTACGAATGATAAAATGTGTTCAGGCTTGCGGAGAATGTTGGTGGGAGATGAACCATCGGAGAGTTGGGTTTGCATCTGAATAATCATTTGAAGATACAACAAGCTTCTGACGAGGGATTAGTCCATGTATCGGGGTGGGTGATACCTGCACACCTCGACGGATCGGTGTCTTGCTCGGTGTCTACCGAATGATACACCTCCAGTAATCTGACAAATAACTCGGCGGCCATATCAAGGCGGTCGAGCGACTTGACGTACTGCACGAAATGCGCAGGATCTGGGTAAAGGTCCAGGAAGTTCTTTCCCGTAGTCTCCTCCCCCTTTCCGAGGTCCTCTGGTGTATAAAGCGCAGGTTTTGTGGACCTACTGAAGTTTGTTGCATAGGGTGAGAACAAAGGCTAGAGACCACAAAATCATACGTACTCTGGTGCGCCGCGTCTTATATTACCCGAGATATCCACCTCCCAGTAAATCCGCTCGCTTCGGATGACTGACCAGAGCGAGTTGACTCCGTCTTGCGTCTCGACTACACGACCCCATGTTGCAAGTAGTCCTTTAACTGACTCCTTAAGAACAGGGTCGGATGCCTTCATTGTATCCAGGTGAAATATGAGCGCATATAGAGCTGGCACAATCGGAGATAAGACATGGGTGATAAATATCGGAGACGGATCCGTATTGAGTAGAAGAATGGCAAGAATAGACAAGGCTGTCGTTGGAGTCGGCGGCGCTGCTGCCGAGTGTGGTCCCTCCTGGTTTCCTTCAGAGTGATCCACGCTCGAGCTGTGTATGATTGGGAGGTGGATAATAGGCGACACGAGAGAAGAGACTAATGGGCGATGTAAAAACTCGGAGTCCAGCATACGAGAAATGGCAAAAGAAGCAGCGCGCCTGTATGTCGCAGGAACTTTGTAAGACAACAATTCCATCAGACGAGGGATGATGATCGTGAAATAAGCCTAGAATATGAACGCTTAGCATTGAAAATGTGGCAATTGCAGGATAGGTTCAGACCTCTGGCTGAAGGCCCGCGGGTACGGCCATGAGAATGTCGGCGGTGCGTTCGTATTTTTCTAACTGGGGATCATCCGGACCGCCTTGCTCACCGAAAACTGCGGCAAAGAGAGCCCGAATACCTCCCGGACGAAGCAAACTCTTTGTGAGCAACGACGAACATAATTTGCGGACATGAGACGGGGGCGGGGGCGTGCTCATTAATACTGCACCGAGATCGGTCATTATCTGGGACAGAGAGAGACTTGACCACGAGGTTGAGATTCATCTGTGCAGATACGCAGCGCATATAGACGCACAATTTCAGGAGATGCAGGACGGAGGGCCGCAAAGTATGGAGAGAGATGGTGTCCTGGGGCCATAGTGACTTGGGCAGCCACGCGAGGGTCATTGAGGCCCTGAGAAGATCTGGGACGTGTCTGTGAAGGATGGTGGTGGTGATTAGGGTCTGAGGGGGTTGTCCGGGCACGCCGCGGGGAAAGAGGGAGGACATGAGGGAGGACAACAACGCCGAGAGTGCCGTGAGGTCTGCGAGCGGGGTGGAAGGGCCGCTGAAGGTAGGGTTGGCGTGCCATAGGGGGGCAAGACGTGCGGTGAGTGGATTGATGCCCCACTTAAAGAGGAGGGTGAGGAGGGTCCTTAGGACGGCGAGGTCACGAGTACCGATGGCAGACGGATCATGGGTGTCTGGATCGTGTGGGACCTGGTCGAGAATGAGCTGCACACGGTGGAGTACGTGGAGCGCGCAGCGGGCAGTCTCGAGCTGGAGGGCTGGGATGGAGCAGTCTGGGATGTGTGGTGGCTGTTCGGCGAGGGAGGCGTAGAAGCGGAGGATGCGTTCATGGAGGACGTCGGCGGGGTGGGAGATGTGGAGCGAGTCGTCGTTGACGAGGATCTGGTTGGCGGCGTCGAGGGCGATGGCGAGGGAGGACATGAAGGTCACGAGATCAGGGCGATAAATGGGTTCGATCGATTAGATAAATAAATAAAATATTCTGACCTCCTTCTTCGACATGAGCAAACTCAACGCGAGTGCGTCCTCGTTCGTTCCGGGCAGAGCATTCTCGCTCCCCCCACCAGACCCGTCTCAGCCCTCCCAAACAATCTCCCTCAACATCGGCGGCCCATCAAAGCCCGCTCCCGCTTCCAGCTCACACCAATCTCCCGTCACCTCCCATCCGGGATCACACTCCTCTTCCCCAGCTCCCCCGATCTCGAAGAAGATATTCTCCACAGAGAAATCTAAAACAGATACCTCCACCGTTGCACGAGAGGTCCAGTCCGTTGCCGACGAAACCGTGCTCAAAGATCTCTTCGGTGATGGTCAGTACCCATCTCACTCCATCCTCTTACCTGATCTCTAACATCACCCCAGTCAAGGAACATCTCAATGTTGTGTTCATCGGCCATGTAGACGCGGGAAAGAGCACTCTCGGCGGTAACTTGCTCTTTCTTACCGGCGGCGTCGACAAAAGAACCATGGAGAAATACGAACACGAGGCAAAGGAAGCCGGAAGAGAGTCGTGGTATCTCAGTTGGGCCCTTGACTCCACCCCACAAGAGCGTACCAAAGGCAAGACCGTCGAAGTTGGTCGCGGATACTTTGAGACCCCCAACCGCCGCTACACTATCCTCGACGCTCCCGGTCACAAGACCTATGTTCCTTCCATGATCAGTGGTGCCGCCCAAGCAGATGTCGCCGTCCTCGTCATTTCTGCCCGAAAGGGTGAGTTTGAGACCGGTTTCGAAAGGGGTGGCCAGACAAGAGAGCACGTCATGCTCGTCAAGACCGCCGGCGTTTCCAAATTCATCGTCGTCATCAACAAAATGGACGACCCTACCGTCAACTGGGAAGAATCCCGTTACAACGAAATCAAAGACAAGCTCATACCCTTCATCAAGTCCGCCGGGTTCAATACAAAGAACGTTTCCTTTATACCTATTTCAGCCTATACTGGTGTAAACCTCAAGGACCCCATCCCCGCATCAACATGTACCTGGTGGAAGTGTGTTGCCTTTATTCTTTTGCGTCTCAGTTCCAAGTACTGAACATCTCCGAGGGGTCCAACCTTGCTGGACTACCTCGACCAAATTCCCATGGTCGAACGAAGAATCAACGCCCCGCTCATGATGCCCGTCTCGGAAAAGTACAAAGACATGGGTGCTATTGCAGTCGGAAAGATCGAGTCAGGTCATTTACGCAAAGGGGATGCCCTCGTTCTTATGCCCACCAAAACCAACGTCGAAGTCATGACAATCTACGATGAATTGGAGGAGGAGATATCATCAGCCATGTGCGGAGATTACGTGCGAGTAAGATTGCGGGGAGTAGAGGACGAGGAAATCAGCCCTGGTTTT
The DNA here is from genome assembly GCA_038093515.1 of Butyriboletus loyo. Taxonomy (NCBI): domain Eukaryota; kingdom Fungi; phylum Basidiomycota; class Agaricomycetes; order Boletales; family Boletaceae; genus Butyriboletus; species Butyriboletus loyo. The sequence continues at coordinate 81,051 of JBBPSI010000034.1, forward strand.
GTACTTACAAACCCAAGGAACCCCGTGCATGCAGTACGGCAATTCGAAGCTCAATTGGCCATTCTGGAACACAAAAACATCATTTGTGCCGGATATTCTGCCGTTATGCATGTCCATACCTTGTCGGAAGAAGTCACATTGCCGGTACGCTCGTCTCCTTCACCCGTCTCACTCATCGCAATGATATATCGCGTCCAGGCTCTGCTCCATTACTTTGACAGGGCAACCGGGCGCAAGTCGAAGAAGCCGCCTCAATTTGCCAAAAAGGGTGACTGGCGTTGTCTTGCAATCCTTGCCGTCGTAATGATTGCGTTGTCCAGGTCAAAAGGTTGTGGCACTCGTTGAGACATCTCTCCCAATCTGTGTCGAGAGGTTTGTCGACTATGCTCAGCTCGGGCGCTTCACACTGCGGGACGAAGGTGCGAATGGGCATGCTGTTATCGTCCGCCGATGTTGTTGACATTTATTCCAGGACGAACGGTCGCCATAGGAAAGGTGAACAGAATGACGATGGTCGGATAATCTGTCGATTGACGTTCACTTCAAAGGTTACCAAGTTGATTGACGAGCGTGCCAACGACCTTGTTGATGGTGTATCAAAGATCACCATCTCTGCCAATGTGGGAGCGTGAAGTAGGCAAGGAGAGCAATGGTATGAGGTTGTTTTCTAGACTGCCACTAATCCATGTCGGCAGGGCAACCTACCTTACTCATAGGATGTAGTAGTTCTTTACGTAATAATGGTTACGCACCCAGGCAGGTTGTGGCGAGTTCATTTCCACTCACTCCGACGGAACTTCGGTCGCCTATCGTCATGCGAAGCCGCACAGCACGCCCTTCGTGGCATCAATGCGACCCGCTAGCACCGGATCCGAACTACTATATATTCGCGCAAGTCGGACTTGAACAATCTGTAACACCCATTCTTGCTCTTCCTAACGGTGACCATGGCACAAGGGTACAACCCCGTCAAAGACGTCTTGGTGTACCTGTCCATCCTGGCTCTCGCAACGTCAGCTGCCGGCCAAACCGTCGGACCGCCAGCAAACCCGTTCTTGGACCCAAAGGATGATCCTTACAATCCATTAAGATACATTGCGTCAAATGCGTTAACAGCTATTGCATTTGGTAAACCAATGCACCTATGGACCGACCCTGGACTGACTATGATTGATCTAGCACTCGTCATGTTGACCGCACTTATTCAGACCTTTTACACTTTTCGGTATGGTGCAAAGTGGATGGTTGTGATGGTTATCGGAGAGTACGGTAAGTATCTCTCAAACGCAACGGCGTGGCGTTAAGCAACAAACAGCCTACGCGATCGGATTTGGGTGTCGATTCGGTCTACATTACTACCCTGACTCGGAGGGAATATACATCACCGAGTATCTGTTCATCGTGTTACCAGTAAGGCCATTATGCTATGTCTATTTCATAGGCTTACCAAGTTTTGTATAGCCTTGCGCATTTATTGCGGCAAACTATATCTTGTTGGGACGACTTGCGAGACATGTGTCTTGCACTACGCACGTTTTTCTGCCGGTAGAGAAATTGACACCCGTTTTCGTGTCCTCGGATATCACGACATTCATGATTCAAGCCATCGGAGGAGGAATGAGCGTCTCTCATAGTTCGTCCCAGCAGCAAGTATCCTCGCACGTACGTTCATTACTACAACCTCGCAGCATATTTTTGAATTTATCTTCGAAAAGCTCTTCCTCGCTGGCCTGGTGCTCCAGTTGGTATCGTTCGCTTTATTTAGCGGTATATACATCCGGTTTTTGTACCGCGTGTATACTCTGGAGCACGATATATGGGAACGAGACAAGGCACAGCCATGGTATCGCAATTGGCGGGCCCTGGCCACTGCCCTGGCTATCAGTTGCATAGGCATCCTTGTAAGTGTCTGTGATTTGGTTGGCATCCGATACTGACACGACTGGCACTTGTGCTAGGTACGGTGCTGCTACAGAATCGCTGAACTTTCGCAAGGCTACCTGGGCTATCTCGCTACAACGGAAGCATTCTTTTATGGACTCGACACCCTTCCGCTCGTCATCGCCATTTTTGTGTACGTCCTGTTCTGGCCAGGATGGTTCATTCAAGACGGGACGAAGATAATAGATTGAGCCGAAGTTGTTGGTGTGATCCATTCCTTACCTAGGCAGACCAAGATAAGTCGCGGCACGACAATGGAGTGGGTTGGGCTTCTAAATTCATGAATCCGAACTGCCTTCATAATGCCTCGTGTGACCCGCGCAGTTCCGTCGACTGGAAGCTGACTTGTCCGTTGCCACCGTGATTGCCACTCGGTGTTTGAAGTGCCTGCTACGGGCCTCACGACGCAGTGTTTGACGAACCAGTGGCACTCCATGCCTGACACACGCCATACGACACGCCATCGAACACGGCCATGGCGTTCGCACGGTTATAGATCAACGTCTTATCCATACTATCATTATCACACGGACTATTCATCTTTACGATACATAGCGACATGCGGCATTCATGGCTTTATGGCTTTCCACTGGCACTAAAAACAGTCATGACGAGGTCATTTCAAGTTCTTATTTCCCGTGCACGGTCAACTGGTCGTGGCTTCTGCATCAGTTCACCTACTGGAGACTCCTACGCTTTCTGTTACTTAAACCTAACGAAGTTTTTCGTTGTATGCATCACCAGCTAGTCTACTGTAGTACCAACACATGGTATTGATCACCTTCTCTTGTTATGCAATGTATTATGCATTATCAGGTTAGCAATTTGGTGGTGGAGGGCGAGTTCGTCCCTATCCCACCATTATGAGATAGTGTATTGCAATCCATGATTCCGAACTGCCCTCATAATGCCTATTGGGTTTACATCGTGTGGCAGTTCCTAGGGAGTGTCATATTGACCACAGAAGTACATATACCTTGGTCGTGTGTGCACACTCCAGTCGAGGCACAACGCTCCGTTTTGCTCGTCTTTGAACCTTTGCATCCCATCCCCGCTTTGTGGAGTTCATGTGAACTCTGTAGAAAAGACGTAGCTACGAAGACGTTGCGAACAGCATGAGCTCAAGCCAGGATAGAGGAGAGTAAGAAGTCCATACTGATCGAATAGCCGATATGATCAGAGCTTCTTCAAGAAAGCTGCTAACCCTTCATGACCCTCTTTTCTTCCCCTATGTGCTTTCACGACTTCCTCCCTCTGACGATCGCGAGAAAGCATGTCCCTCAAAGCTGATTTTTTCGTATTACTAGATTTGGGATGAGACTGTCGACCTGGTAATGGTGGAACGGGCACGCATATGGACGTTGGGCTAGTCCCTGCAACGGGTCGGAGAATGTCAATAGGTGGCGACTCTTGACCTATCTCCTTGGTCTGTTGGATGGTTGGCACAGTCTCCGATTTCGGCGAACCGCGCGGTAACTGGATCGACACGGAGGAGTGGTCGATGGATGGACTGATGGGTGCGTCGATCGAGAAGCCGCATACATGACATCTTCTCTGGAGAGCCTTCGGACGCGAGGGCGTGGCGCGTCTTCGTTTCTTCCTCGTAGAGGGATCGACGAGGTATGTTGGATGATCACCGGAGAAGCGATATGTGCCACATTTCGGACAATGGGAAGGGTGTAACATTGCAGAGGTTTCTGGATGAAGCGCTGCGACGCGTGAGGCGTGAAGTGCGGAGAGAGCAGGCGAGATTGAGTGCAATGCGCATGGTATGTTCAGTCGATATTGAATTGTCGTTGCACGTTCTGTGTCCGGGTTCATCATGTTCCTCAAGAGAGTATGCATTGTCTTCCAAATCGGGAAGGTGTTGTCGTTGGTGGGGCCACGAGGATTCAGGTTCGAAGAAGGACCTATTGTGTTTTTTGTACGGTATCCACGCGCCGAACCTTTGTCCTCCCCCGTTATCAAAGCTTCTGGTCGACCACCATTTTTCTAACCACCATGATCCTTTCAAAGCGTGCTCAGCCATCCCATATGTCCTATCCCATGAACTCGGAGCTGGCTCCTTGTTTATCATCTCCCGAACTCCTTGCTTCTCCATCCAACACGCCCCTGCGCGGTCATAAGCACACGTTGTCCAAGCCAATGTCATGGCTCAGTCGCAGCTCTTCTTCCACCTCCAGTCGTTCTATCCCTCACGCTGCTCCCAAGCCATATCGAATATCTGAACCAAAACTTGGTAGCTCTTCAGAACAATCCAGTCTCCGCCGTAGTGGACCGCTTGGTGCTGGCGCAACAATTGTGCGCACGCCTCAAGAGGCATTGTCTGGCTCACCCCACGCATTTGAACTGACAAGTGAGGATGACTCGGAGGGTGCCAAGACAGATACCCCGTTGCATGATACAGAGAAAAATGAAAGCGGATTTCTCCCGTTGCGCCCGTCTAGCCCCCCTCTTCCACCACTGCCCGATATTTCCGATGCAGAAGCAGAAGCCAGACAGTCTGTTAGTTCGACAAGCGCTCCTTTGTCGGACCAAGTTCGGCATTCCAACTCGTCAAGTTCCCCATCTCCTGCAGCTCACCGCTCTTCTTCACGGCCTACCTTGCTAGTATACTCAAACGCTCCTTCTCGTTCAATGATTGCCCTTCCAGTTGACGCTGACCCGATTCCACCACAACCTCCCTTTGAGGCCGTCCTCCTTTCATCCATCCCGGACCGCACGATCGACCCCTCCAAACTCATAGTCACACTGGAGACATGCACCACTGCCTACCGAACCACGCTACGATCCTTGATATCCCGGCCCTCTCACCTCTCCCGCTATATTCTGTCCTTGTTGTCGCCTTCTTCCGAGACAGCGTCAATGTATTCAAATACCAGCGCTGACGCATCGCTGGCTCAGCACAACAATTGGTTCGATTCGGTCTTTCGTGATCATTTTGCTTCCTCTGGTTGCCTACCTCAGTTCTCCACTGGTATCCACCTTTTTCTCGACAGACCGAGCACTCCGTAAGTAACCAAGCTGATGTGTGGCTTCCCACAACTTCTGACTTTCTCTCTCCCTTTCTCTTGGGTAGTTACACGCACGTTCTAGCCTATCTTCGATCCCCTCCAAGCACTCCGGAACAACCAGAGACGCTACCGCGGGCGGTACAACACGGATCCACATCACCTTCACCCCTTGGGTCCCTGCTCGAACTGCGCGACGAAGCAAACTATCTAGGACTCATCAAACTACACACGCTTTGTTGTCGCGAAATCGATCGTCTCCACCGCGCTGCGCTCCCGAACTCGGGTGGCTGTACGCTTCCGAGTCGTGGCAAGACCGGGTCGGAACATTCGTTCCACACGCTGGTGGAGCAATGTCAGTCTCAGACAGAGACTGCGAGTCGTCGGCCGTCTGAGTTCCAGCCTGAGGTAGCCAAGGGCAACGGTGCTGCTCGTACCACCAAATCTGCCACTCGCGAATCCAGCTCGAGTGCGTCGTGTGAAAACAAGGATGTGCTCGCCAGGGAACGAAGCAAACAACAGGGGAGAGGCACCAAGTGCGAGATGGGGTCACCCCCTCCAGGTTGGATCTAGGTTTGTAACACCACCGAGCAATGACATGTCTTTGCGCACCCAATGTGTCTGGTAATAATGTTCCTACAGTAACTCGCACTATCTTTTTAGCCACCGTCATACCCTCCAGGTTTCTTGTACTCTATTGCTCTGTCTGATACCCATGCTTAATATGACGAGATCCTCTGTTGCAAGTAAACTACTACACGGAAACCTAGGACAGGACAGATGCACGTGATGGAAACTGTTTGAACAATCGTACCAAGGGAATAGGGCGACATGTAAACATCTCATAGACATACCCGTACAGAACCGGCGCATGAACAGGTCATGAGTCAGTACCAAAGAGAGAAAAGGAAAACGAAAGCATGCGGAATATCAACACTATCGTACAACAGATACACTCCAGAAAGCGAAAGGGATCGAAGGAAGGATTGTTGGGTAACTTATTTCTTCGGTTCAGCGTAGGGGTTAACACTGTACACTTTGATGACAGGGGGACTCTTGGTCAGGTCGGCCGTCACAATCACCTAGCACACTGGGTCAATAACGTCTGAAAGGGAAGATGTGCTTACATACCGGAACCGTCATCAGCTCCTTGATATCCTGGATTTTGTGACCAGATAAGGTCGTCCTCAAACCTTCGAACACGGGTTCGATCTTGGCAGCAGAAAAGAGGCGTTGCCTCGATGTCTCTGCCTCTTTAACGGTTTCGCTGTCTCTGCCAAGCACTATCTCGTCTTCCTCAGCGTCGTCCTCATCGAAAAGAGCCTTCTCGTCGTGCAAGGAACGTGATGCCACTTCCATCTTAGCAGCGTGTGCCTCAGCATTCTGCTTGACCTTCTTCAAGTGTTCGTCATCGCTATTTTCTGCTAGCCAAGTGATAACATCCTTGCTGGACCAATAGATCTGAAGGGTATGGGTGTGTTCATCATACACGTGGTTCTAAATGGACGATGAGTGACCGGAAAGATCACTGAACCACCAGACTCACATCGATTGGCATCTGATCCACGTGGACTCTCTTTTCAATACCAAATTCGGGAACCAGTACATCGAAGGCAGCCTCAAGCACATTGACAACCTTGGCCTGCCGGATAACCGGTCCATAACGGTAGGTCAAGTCCGAGATGAAGACACAGAGGAAGAGGTGGATGGACTGCTCTTGTGCCAATTTCGCAGAGTCTCGTTTACTAAAAGACATTCAGCAAGTGGATGAGCTTGGATGACGCAGGCGCATACATGTTGCATTGCTGAGCAATCTTCGCGACGGCATCTCTATCCATGGTAAACTTCGGGTCGCCTGTCGATATGGAATTAGTTCCTACCACAACGGTGGGGTCTTTCTACTCACCTCCACCTTGGAGAACAGATTCGAGTTGACGATGCACCAAAATGTCAGCATAACGCCGGATAGGGGAGGTGAAGTGTGTATAGAGAGGAACGTTAAGGGAATAATGACCATATTTGGCGATATCCAACATTCCGGCACAGAAATACTTGGCGCGTTGGGTGGCTTTAAAGACCAGTAGCTCGAGTACCATCCGAGCAGTAGGATTGGCGATTGTATCAAAGGATTTCATTATAGCCCCTGAGCTTGAATTATCTATATCCACGCCCAGACGCTTGGCGCGCTCGGAGAACACATTCTACCAAGCAATGTCAACACCAAGAAGAACATAGCGAGTGCAAGAGAAGTACCAGACGCCTTTCAATAGGGGAGTCGTGCCTACGCAGGAGTGCTTGCTCAGGGAGGTGAACGGCAATACGCTGAGCAATGGCAATGTTGGTCAAGAGCATGAACTGGAACTCTGGCTTAAGCCTCATACGATACTATAGTTCGGGTGGTGCATACCTCCTCGACCAGGTCGTTGGCGTCGTTGCGGTCGCCTTGTGAACAATCCGCGGGAAGGCCATTCTCGTCCAGCGTGAATGATAGGGTTGAGGAGGAATGCGTCAAGGCACCTTCTTGATGACGTCTGGCACGAAGTTGGCTCGCGATATCGTACAGTGCTCTCACATCATCCTCGATCGCAGATACACTATGTTCCGGTGACACAGAGAGCTCACTTAATGCCTGCCCATTAATTGCTTTCTTTGCGTCAGCATAGGACAGTTTCGCTGCAGACCTTTCGAACAGTCTTAGTATATTAACATAAACAGACTTAGTCCAACTCACTTGATAATCGTCTTCCCAAACCACTTATTGACCACTTTCCCTTCGGGTGTCATTGTAAAGACAGCGGAGAAAGCGAGACGTTCGATGTTGGGAACAAGGCTGCAGACATGCTCGCTCAGCGTAGGGGGTAACATCGGAACTGCTCTTTGAACGAGGTACACGCTTGTAGCTCGCTTGCGAGCATCGCGATCAAGCGCAGTATTGGGTTTCACGAAGAAGGATACGTCTGAAACGTGGACACCGACGTCGTAAGTACCATCATCATTCGCCTTGATGGACAAGGCATCATCCAAGTCTTTGGCCGCATCCGGGTCGATGGTGAAAATTCGCTCTTGGCGCAAGTCCCTACGGATTTCATACTCCCTCTCAGGAATACTGGTGTACGGCGTGAACGGAAAATCTAGGGCAATGAATGGATAACGCACGTCCAAGGAGTGGGAGGGAGGCACTTGAGCACACTCTCGGAAAATTCTTCGGTAGGGAAGTTGCAATCTTTTAATAAGGCACTAGTCTCGACTTCAATATCCCCAATAGGACCAAGCTCTTCAGCCAGAGTGCCAAAAGGATGGAGAGAAGAGATAGGCTACACCCTAGGTCAGAAAAAGAATGAGTTGAGAACTCGAGGACGTACATGACGCTTGATGCAGGCGACGAACAACCTATTAGCATAGATCTCAGGATTCAGAACGAAATCTGCGGGCGCTTGTTCAGTGGGGATAGCAATCAGCGGTACGCGCTTGTCAGTCGGCTTGAACCAGACGATCTTGGGACGTTCGATCGGTCCACGTCGTGGTTCGTCACCACGGTCACCCTCCCGTTCTCGGCGTTCAGCCTCCTGCTTCTCTTTGGTGGCTGCAGAAGACGGACGTAAAAGACCAAGTGTTCCAGAAAAGAGCTGTCCCGGCATGCGTTCAACCACTGCTACGACGTGTCCAGCAAACTGCGGCTTGACTTCGTCTGTGACCCTGAGCACAAATGTTAGTATCATCTGAGATTACATTGTTAAACTTATCATACTCTTCATCCTCGAACAACATCAACCCCTGGCCTTCAACCTCAACGTCATCCTTCTTCTTGTCATCCTTGCGACCTGCACTGGTCCTCAGATCGTAGGCAGAGTTCTCTTCCTTCTTGCGCTTCTTCTCTTCCTTCTCCTTCTTGGTCTCCCACACTTCATCAACATCAAGGAGCTCGACAGCAACAATATCGCCCTCCAGGGCACGATTACGATCCTTAGAACCGCAAATGTAGATATCGGCATCCAAGACCTCGGTGGCAACATACGCATCCGACCTGTTGCGCTTGTTGACGCGAAGGATACCCACAACTAGCTTTCCTGCGGCCAAGAGGGGGGGAAGAGAAGCTTGCGGAAGATAAGGAGCGAAAAGAGACTTGCGCTGTGGCTGACTCGACTGTTGTTGCAGTTGGGACTGAAACTGTTGTTGTTGCTGCTGCTGCTGCTGCAACAGACTCACACCCCCCATGCTTAAGCCCATCATGTTAGCGGCCATCATGTTCGGCAACATGTTCGGGAAAGAGAATGAAGGCATCTTGTGGTGGTGACCACCGGCAGCAGCACGAAACTGTTGCAAACTTTGTAGCTGAGCCTGCGCTTGCGCGAGGTCAGCGGCAAATGCGTTGTTGCCTTGAATCACGCCACCATCTGTGTCAGATAGGTCAGCGACGAGTAAACCAGCAGAAGTTGATACACACTGATTCTCCAGCTAGAGTCAGCCCGGGATGTCGTACGCGAGTGACCCCCGAAGGGTGAAGTGAAACTATCCTCAAAGCCGTCCTGGCCGCTGTAAGGGAAATTCACAGAACCAAGATTGTTGTGAGAAGTGCTAGATTTGTTGACGACATTAACACTGTGTCTCCTTCCGTGGCCACGAGGTAGACCAGCTGGCTGTGAGTCAGGACCAATACCTAGATTAGCCATAGAGTTGAACTGGCCCATTGGAGCGGTGAAACCAGTGACATTGTTGTTCCCCGTAATGCTTACGGGCAGGGTGCTCTGGACGCGTCTATGCCTGTTGGGCGCAAGACCAGGAGTTTGGAGAGAAAGAACCTGGTTAGAAGCTAATTGTTGTTGGTAAAGCGCTTGTTGCTGTTGTTGAAGGGCCTCTATCTGGCTTTGAATAGCAATCTAGAAGAGATGAGTCAAGACAAGGATGGCAGAACGTATTATGCGTACCTGCTCGGCCATAATGCCAGTGAAGTCGTTCTCCGCCCTCCTGTGGTTCTGGTCGTGGACAAGACCTTCGGAAGGTGCACTCTGCTGCTGTGGGAATTGGAATCCAACATCGTCTTCGTTCAGCGGACCCATGGGCACGTTAGAACTCGCGCGCCGGCGAGCACCAAACATGAAGTTCGGGGCAAGCTGGGGACGCCCGGTAGGACCAAGAATATCCTGTTCTTGCTGGGCGGCCAGGGCGGCAAAACGGGGCGCCATGAAACTTTGAGATTGAGACCGGGCTTGATGGCCAGGATTAGGGAAGAAACTCTCAGAAATTTCTCCGTCTTCAAAGGACACGCCGGTTCCGTCCTCCACATCTTCGATCATCGCACCAAGGTGAGGCGAAAAGGAATTGAAATTTCCAGAGAGAGCGGATGCACCAAGCGATGCAACTTTGCGGTGCCGGGCAGCATCTGACAAGGCAGAAGCAGGGAAGGCAGAAGCAGCGGGGTGAAAAACAGGTGCGTTTGCAGGAAGGTTAGAGATGGGTACTTGTGGAGCGTGCATAGAAGCAGCGAGCGAATTACTGGGAGGAGATACTTGGTTCGGAGTAGTTTTGAGATCAGCGATAACACGCTGGAGCGAAGACAATGCATCACTGGACTCCGAGGCAGAGGCGGGTGCGGGAGAAGAAGATTGACCCATCGAAGTCCGATCCTTGGCAGCACTGCTCCGATTCGCCTGCGAAGACGAAGGCTGGCGGTTGCGGTGATTGCCATTGCGTTGGCCAGCACCGCTCTGGCTCTTGTTGCGGGGCAGGTCGGATTTCTTGGCCTCCGTGGGTTTCTTGCTAGATTCGGAACCGGATTCTGTACCCGCAGCAGGGGTAGCGGATTTCTTGCTGCCGGTCCTGGAAGAGGGGCGTGGGGCGCCTGGGAGATTTCCCGCAGCGGAGGAAGGTCTGGCATTCGAAGGAGTCCTCTTGGATCCGCGGGAGATGCTGGGGGTCGAGGTCGACTTTGTAGCGTCGCCCCTCTTGGGTTGGTTGAGTGTCGACTCGTCTGTCATTTCGTTCGTGGCGTTACTGGAATTTGGCGTTATATGAATGTTTTTAGGTTATTTGAGTGTCTGAGAAGGATGACGTGGGCGATGAGAACGAAAGAAGGCGAGGAAGAGACGAACCTGGTGATAAGAAAGTGGTTGTATGCTGGAAGGCTTGCCCTGTAGGGCCTGTGAGGTGAATATGGAGGTGAATGCCGTGTGCAGGCGTGGATGGGAGTTTACTAGTTGTCGTCGCAGAGAGCGTCGCGGCCGCAACTCGGTGCCCTCATTTTTCCCTTGTCGATATTTCCCACGCTCGACACCGGGTAAGCGCTGCGCAGTTGGAACAAAATAAATAATTGACACACAGCCATCTAAGTATCTCTAATACAAATCCCTCATACGCCGGTGAGCTTCCCGATGATTGCAGCAGTGTACTCCTTCGTGGTTGCCCTGCCACCAAGATCGCCGGTAATCGCCTGTCCCTCCGCGACCGTCTGCGAACCAACACCGTCAGTACCCCAAACACTGCGCAGGACGCAACCGTTGCTTACATCAAGCGCCGCCTTCTCGATCTTGGCAGCATGCTCGTTCAGGTTCATGTGTCTGAAATGAGGCATGTCGGATCAACCAGGCGACCTGCCGCACCGAATATTAAAACGTACCTCAACATCATCAGAGAAGACAGCAATAGTGCGGTCGGATTAGCTAATCCTTTTCCTACCGGTATTGTCAGCCGACCGCCATCCCGGATTCATAAACACAGCACATGCCTGCGATATCAGGGGCGGAGCCATGCACAGCCTCAAAAATGGATGCATCCTGGCGAGGCTTAGCGCACGATGATGCTTCGAGTATAAAACACCCATACCCGTCCAATGTTGCCAGAAGGTGTCAGACCAAGACCACCAATCAGGCCTGCGCACATATCCGACAAAATATCACCATAAAGGTTCGGCATCACCATGACGCGGTTCGAATATGGCTCGGGATTCTGCACGATCTGTTCGAGGGATTAGTCAACTATCATGCATCTGCCATGCCACAAAGTGTACCTGCAGACAGACTCGATCCAACAGATCCTCATCGTATGAAATATCCGGGAAATCTTTCGATACCTGGCGGCAAGCCGACAAGAACATACCATCCGACATTTTCCTGTCAAAATTAATACGTGATTTGAACATGACCTTGTCTTGGCTTACATGATATTAGCCTTGTGTACCGCGGTCACCCTTTTTCTTCCACTGGTTTGCGCGTAGTGGAACGCGTATCGAGCCACGCGTTCCGACGCATCATAAGTGATGAGTTTGATGGATTGAACGACTCCGTCAACAATCTAAATTTCGGCGTAAACAGCAAGGGTTGTAAATACCAAATGGCATACCTCGTGTTCAATGCCCGAGTATTCACCCTCCGTGTTTTCACGGATGAGAATAGTGTTAACATCATCGTAAGGCGTCTTGAAGCCCTTGATCGAGACACATGGGCGAACGTTGGCAAATAGATTGAACGTCCTGCGGAGTGTCAAGTTCAGAGAAACATGACCCTTGCCAACTTGGCGCAAAGAGTAAATCTATGCACGTAAATCTTCATCCAAGTGAAACATACTTGGTGTTGCCAGGGGTCCTTGAACAGATTTAGTCTTTGAGAGCTCTGAAATCTAATGAACACACCTTTCAGAGCAACGGTGTTCTTCCTGACTGAATTAATTGCCGTGTCCGGAATAACAGTTTTGCCACCTTTTAATATAGGCGTGACACTGACTTCTTCCCATTCGATGGGGACCTGTTTTCACACTGAGCACATCGGGAGCACGCACGTAATATGCTAGACCTACGTTGGCAGCAGAGTAGATAGCCTTGATCGATTCGCTAATTTCCGGACCGATTCCTGGGTCTGACGTCAATGCATCACCCTAGTTTGTGTGCCCAATGGCCTGACCGTCACCCGGAATCAAAGTCACCGTGTATTTTCCCTAGGCAAGAGTAAGTGACATATACGGAACTATGATGTGTATTGCTCACATGACTGTTCTTTTTGCCGGCAAACACAGAGGCTGGAGCAGATGCGTACCGCCTGCAGGACTGGGAACAACATAAGAACGACCTTTCTTGTACCAAGAGAAGTTGGATCCACCTGGGAATACTGCTTCGCAAAACAAGTGAGGGACTTATGGGCCAGCATCTTCAAGACCGAAAGGGAGGAAAAGAGAGAGAATGTTACGATCAAAAAAAGTGTAAGCTTGGGCACACGGGTATACTCGGATTGGCCCGTGTGGGCGAGACATCTGTGCCCATTTAGGAAATCCTCACACATCCGTCGGATCAATTACAAACCCAGCTGAGCTTATGGTTGTCGTTTTAGTACACTAGTGTACAAAAGTGTAGATGTCTAAGTTCGACAACCTAGTCTGGGTTTAAAATAAAATTACAGTGGTCGTTTTGTAGATCCTGTACACTATTAGTGGTACAAAAGTGTAGCCCGCTCCAATCAATTAATTTAATCAATATTTTGGCCCATAGGCTGTAGTATCTTGCTCAAGACGCATTGAGAGGGTAGCAGGACCACTATAATACACGAAATGAACATGACGCTGGTAATATCCACCCAGCTGATGCGTAAGGTATGCATTTAGAAACGTTAGCCGCTCAATAGTCCATCTAGCTGTTGCCGGTATTGCTCCATCGTCTTCTCCATCTCCTCCTCCTCCAACCGATCTTGCGTAGGCTCAAGTTCTTCGAGTCAACAGACAACCAAATCAGACAGTATCACTGGACTTACTGGTAATTCCACCCCCACAGTGCCCGCTTGCCCGAGCTTGCCGTTGGTGAGCTCGAATAGCACTTTGTCTACTTCTGCGTCCGCTTCTTCCTCTATCTCTTCCTCTTCATCCATCTCCAGCATGTCTTCAAGCATCTCCTCCACAATACCAGCCTGAGCGGTCAACTGAACACCTCTATTATTGATACAGAAAGTATCACACCTTTGTCATCTCCATGCTCATATCTCGCATGGCCTGACTAATCTGCGGAAGTTTGATGAGCGCATTCGAGAGCTTCATGATCTCGGTGGATTTCTGCAGCGAACCAGTGACTTTCAACATTGCTAAGAAGAGTTTCAGAACCAAACTCGGATACTTGCACATTGCTGCTCACCGAGTTGCTGCGTCAACTGTGTCCCGATGGAACCTAGGCGCGCTTTGCTAACCGATAACCGGTCCTTCTGTTTGTGGCATCTTACAACCTCCCTGGCAAGTATCCGCGCGGACTTGGCATCTCCTTTGATTGCGAGCTGCTTTACCGTCAATCGCGCCTTGGCGGTGGCCGCGTCGAGCTGTGTAACGTGGATCCTAAGCGACCTCGGCGATGTGTGGGGAATCCACGCTGCTGACCTGTCTCATCTCTCTGTCCAGCTGTCGACTCTCCGCACGTAGTTTACCTTGCCATACTCGTACCTTTTCTTCTGGCGTTGGCCCGTACAGAAACCGGTTGATTGACTGCATGGGCCGATGGTGGGAGTGGAAGGTACTACCAAAAAGGGATATGAGTTCGGGCTATTCCATATTCGTCAACTTTCAGCTCAACGTCAACACCGACAGCAATACTGCGAATACATCGTCAAATCGTAGAAATGGTACTATGATCTGGGCACGGCACTCCCATTTTCTGCCAACGATAATTTCAAGACGAAAAGTCCTCACACTATCACTCGGGAGATACAAAAATGCCTTGACGGGAGACTAAAGGCTACCCAGACATTTCCTCACTATCATTCAGTACTGACACTTCCCTAACCCTCATGCATACCACGCGTGCACTACTAATGAAGCAGGTCACCAAGCGGGCTCACATCAAAGTTCAGCGCCAGGATTCCGAGCTACTTCATCGACAAAATGATGTGTACAAACCAGAGGGTGATCTGGGGCGTATTTGGAAGGTAAACTCCTGTAACATTGAATAGCTAATACATGCATCAAAGCAAAGCTCGTACAGTAGATACCTCCACCGAGCGTGAAACTCGAAGACGGACAGGTATGTCTATTGGCATCTATACAAGAGGTCCTGTCTTGATTCGATTTACAAGATTATCCCAATAATTCCAATCGCCGTCAGACGTCGGTATTAGGTTCGGGTCAATGGGTGGTGGCAAATTGGCACTGGCGCCCACCCAGCCAGTAAAGTCTGCACCGCCAGGCCCGCCCCAGGAGAGCGCAGGTATACCTGTTGGTCCATCGATTGTGCCATCATTGAACGTACTGCACCAGTGATCCAGCAATGACTGAGCCACGGATTCCTCTTCTCCACTCGGGCTGCCTGTGCCCGCAGGTGAACTAAGTATTCCGTCCGTGCAGGTACTTTGTTGTAAACGTTGTATAGCAGGGGATTGCATAAAGGGGGAAGCCGGGTGTGCGAGGGGAGATATAGAACCCGACGCAGTCGCCAGGATGGACGAAAACATGGACTTTCCATGATGCGAAATTGCGGATGTGGTGGACGCCATCGACGACAGCTGAGAGTCAACTATCGAACGTGAATCCTGATCTGCATTCTGCGCTGTGCTCTCCGCGATCTGGAGAGAACGACTCTTCAGGAATTCGATGATTTTGAGCTCCCTACGAGTAGTCTCATCCATTTCGCGGACTCCCTCGTGAGCCTTTAGGAACTCGTCCAAAATAGTGTGCATCATGGCTGCGTCCTTCCCACGTGGGTACAGAACGAGATAAATACCACTGACCATCGCTGTCTGAAACTCCCGGTATGCATTATGGAGAGACTCACGGGTCTCTTTAGGCATTTTTTCGCGAAAAGCTTTGCGAACCTCGAAGTCCGTGATGGCAGACTCGAAACATGCAATTCGTGACCGCAGGTAGCGATCACTGCCCAGCTTACGGAGCAAGTACGGCCGATGTAAGCTAATCCTCACAAAGAGGATCTCTGTAGTAAGCAGGAATCGGTGGGTGGGCAAGAATTGCATGTTCTCGTCGAGGGAGGTGTCTGGCTTCAACGCAAAGTGGGGTGGTAAAGTGGACACGAATTTTAGGAGTTCATCATCAAGGGCATGGACGTCGGAGTAGTGACTAGGGGTGTTAACTTTCTGAAAATGATGAACCAGTCGACCAATTAACGAAGCTAGTTGATGGCGAAGGATGACGAAAGTCATGATTGTGGGGCTCGTTAGAGGGGGAGGATTGCGAATTGTAGCAGGAGAGAAATCGTCGTCGATGTTCAGAGGAGGTAGAGTGCATGTATAATCATCTTGAATCGCATTAGGTCGACCAAGCACAAGGGCATAGGAACGATCGGCATGATAAAGATATGACCTATATAAATTGCTAAACGTCATAACAGCGGGATGTGGTTATGGAACCCTACCAGATACGTCTACGATTTTCAACCTGGGCTGGGTCCAGTCCCTGAGGTACGTCAGAAAAACCGAGAGTGTATTATGAGAGATTGAACTAACCGTGGGCGCGTCTCGGTGCAAGCCGAGGGCCTGCGCAGTTCGTACAGCTGCGCCAAGCTGGCTCCAACACTCCGTAATTCGACGATCAAACGTCAAAAATCGGGCGCTCTGTGAACAGACTGAACAGACGCTACGGTAGCGAGCAGCAAGTAAATTCACCAATAAGCGGGTTTGAACGATATCTAGCGAATCAGGCTGGATTGCTGCCGCGATGAGAAGCGACCGTCGTGCTCCTCAAGTTGTCAGCTCGAAAAACTGACAGAGAGGGTGGAACATACATGACCAATAATACCTTAGCGAAGTGACTCTCCTCGTACGTAAATCACCGGCAAGGTGTTCCGGCGCAAGTCGCACGGAAATAGCCAGTACAACGAATAGAAGAGGTAAAAAGCGCGCATCATTCGTATTCGCTCCAACCCCATTTGTACAGAGAGAGGAATATGCTGCGCGAAAGTCTTTTTCAGACACAGGGTACCTTGTCCAATTTCTGCGAGAAGGTTAATCTGATCTACAGGCATGAATCTGGAGTCGATTGCGCTCACATAGATGTGAAGTAATGATCAACGAGGACATCGGAGAATCGCTGGGGAGGGAGTTCTTGAAGCAGCTCCGATATTTTATGTGGAGATACCCCACATTCTTGCACCAGACTCTTCAAGTTATCGGCAGCAGACGGTTCAGAATCCTGTCGCACGGATTCTATGAGAGCAGGCGTCGCAAGTGCTGTTTTATGGTCCACATTGTGACTGCCAGTTTGCGCGGTAGAACCGGCGTTGTGGCCGGCATTATGGTGAGTATGGTCCCACTGCTCTTGATGAGAACTGGCAACTACAACGTTTGCTAGCTGACAGAATACATGTCAGATGCATGATAAAGAAAACCATCGAAATATTCACTTGCTCCAATACGGAGGCTGGAGCAACACTTCCCGAGGCACTGTTGCCGTACCACCTTCCACCCTGGAAAGTACCTCCGCGGGGATCCTGTTCGTCGGCAATAGAGCGACTGTCTTCATCAGGGCCTTCGGAACTAGCAGGATTGAGTCTATCGGAAGGCGCGACGGATGGGGATGTGGAACCGTGAAAATACTGGGGCAGTGCAAGCTCGATGATATGTTCAAGCCTTGCCAGGCGTATGCTGATATCTTGATCTGTCTTTCCCGGTGTGTACGCTTGACAAAGATCGGGCACCTTTCGAGCAATACACTAAGGTTGCTTGTCAGTAACATTGCTGTGTTATAAGCGCACGAGAAATCATACATGAGAGCAAGGAATCTGGCGATCACACTAGAGAAATATGATGAGCACGCCTTGTAGTATATAGGGCATTTCTACTACCTTTTGCTTGCGCCGATGGCATTCTCCACACGAGAAACTGGGGAGTCACTGAGAAAATGCCTGTGGACGAGAAAGGCGAAACATACCTCACTCTGGTGCGAGCTTTCTTCGACTGAGGATTGGACGAGTCGTCGTCCTCTGTTTTTCGCCGCTTCAAGGCGGAGTGTTCGGATACTAGGCGTGAATTGTGACCCTTGGCCATTTGTCTATGGCGTCCTCGTGGATCAGTGTTAAGATACTTAGCGCACGCTGAATCATTCCGATCACGTGGCAACCACTTCGGGCCAAACTCGGACCGGTGCTGCCAGATGTAGGTCGGCTGTCGTCCGACATGTCTGGCGAGCCAGAGTGGAAAAAGACGAAGTTGTCGCTCGAAAGACCCTACAAAGATGATAGTGGTGCGCGCATCCCAGTCTTGCTTGATATCACCCTGGAAGGCGAGCAAGTCGTCGAGCCGTATGCGTTCTGACTTTTCGATGCGCATTGGCTGACCCTGGAATAGAATCGAAAATCCTACCACAGTCCTCGGGGAAAACCTTAGGAGAATATTTGTCGAACGAGGCATCGACTTTTTCGAGCGTCAAGATCAGCTACCCATAGGTGACACGCTTGTCGCCCCCCCGCGAGAGAGTTCGCCAGTCTTGGAGGATGGCGAACACACAGCAGATAACACGAAATTGACCATGTCCCCCGATCAGCTGTTCAAAATGCGAATGGAGATTGCTCCGCAGCTCTTGTGGGTACAGTTGACGAGTTCCCGTGTCTGATTGTTCACGCGGGATCTCAGTATTGCTCTAGGAGAAATGACACAAGCCAGGGATCTTCTGTGCTTCCTTTTGTCATCTACAACCCCAAACCTACCTTCCCCCGTGCCTTCATTACCCTCGACTTCCCTGACCGCTAGCATGGTGTCTAAACCACCAGCCATTAGTTCCGTCGATGCGTTCAATGCACAGCTTACCATCGGTGGCAAGGACGAGGCGCTCAGAAAAGCTGCAGATGTATTTAAGCAAGCTGCATCCAGACTGGAAAGAAGCCGTCTACACAGCGAGAAATATTGGGTAGATGCGCTCAAGATCAGAACAGCAAATTGGAGTCTTGTCCCTGCCCCGTTGCCCGTCTGGGCACCCTTGGGCAAAGGTACAGACAGAACATCCAAAGATTTTTTGATATCCTTCGGTCTGGAGGAATGTAGGTGCATCCTTGCTGCTGCATGGGGTCAGCTGTGTCTGACATGAGTTTTGTAGCCCCAAAACATTTTCGAAGGAAGGCTATAGCTCATCTACCCACGCATGAGACGCAAACGAATATGCTCGTCTTCCCTCATCGTCAATCAGCTCGCCTGCGGATTTCATTGGCCATCATGGACTCGACTGGCGTAACCCACACCGTCTACAATTCTGTCGGATTTCCCGAGCATCCCTCACTAGAGATGTCTCTCAATGACGCTCAAAGAGAAATTGTGGATGAAGAGATATTTGCCATCTTAATCAGGGAGGCGAGCAGCCTCCCTACCTCATCTGCCCGAGTTGCTGAGCGTATAATTATCATAGACGTAGATCACGGCACCGAGTTACAGTTCGAGATGGTGCGTTCCAGATAGTCATGGATGACTTTGGTTCACAGGGAAATAGGTGGATGTCAACGAAAACCTCCGTGAAACATCCCCTGGACTCGTAACCCTTTCGGCGACATGTGATCTAATACATGCCATGTTACAAGCGCTTTTGCTGACCGTACATGCTGGTGACAAGTCCAAACGCGTCTCAGCTCCTGGTTTTGAACGGCCACTCACCGGAGTTAACGCTCAACCACCTTCCGAGCTTCTGCAACCCGTCATCGACCTGCTGCAATACCAACAGTTCTGCGTCAAGATCAAGGCCGAACTTGACAAAATGGTATCTGCATTGGCACGTGCCGGGGTGCCGTGCACACTCAGATTTCATCCTGTTGGGGAGACCGGTCAAAGTCTGCAACGCCAACTGACGGGCGAAAACATCCTGAAGAGAGTTGGGGGCGAAGCTCTTTTGCGCCTCGACGAGAGGTAGCTATATTTTTTCTATCTATATGGGTTGGCTAACATCCGTCCGCAACCAGGCAGACATTACGCTTGACCTTCCTGTCCCCATCTTCCCTGATCGCGCATCTTCCGCAAGCGACGCTACCCATTACGTCCGTTCCCCAACTCAGCCAGCTCCTCGCCGACGAAGTGGAGAAGTGTTTACTCACTAAGCTTTGCGAGTCTGGCAGCCAGTATAGCGAACGTTTTGGGGGGACTTGGTTCGTTGACATGGTCAGCGGCAAGACGATCGGAAGATGGGAAGGGTGTATCATGTCAGTTTGGTCGCAAGTGCTCGACGCGACCCGTGATACGCTAACTTGATGTTACAGAAATTTCAGCGTGTCGTTTGCTGAGAACTTTGCAGTATGCTCTTCAGCGTACCGTATCGTTCGGGGAGGCGGGAATCAGGTGTCGCATGTAGACACCTACTCTCCCAATCAACCCATCTCATTGATATCTTGGCAGTTCGGAATTTTGGAGAAAATTCTGGCTGTACCATAGTGACACGTAAATTCGACCAGATGTCTTGGTACATGGAAACATATGCATGGCTCAATGGTTGTTCTAAAGCATACGTAGACGTGGAACAACAAACAACGAGATCTGGTGCGAAACCCCTACTCTTCCTCTTCTGCCTCTTCGTCATCCTCGGCAGCCTCTGCACCACCGGACGCTTTGAAGGCATCAATTTTGGCCTGGATAGCAGCCTTGCGTTGCTCGTCAGTCAATTTTGGTTTCCTGTATTTGAGTGTTTCTGCTTTCCAATCTTGTGTCTTCTCGGTGGGCTGGAATGTAGGGTCCTCCCGAATAGCAGCATATGCATTGGTATAAATTTCCTCCATGTCCTCGGATCCAACACCATCCGCGAGATACGAGGCAAACTGCTTTTTGAACCTAATGAGTAGCAGAAGGTGTAAGATCTTACGTTTTTTAGAGAGAAGTAATACTTGCCGTTCATCATCTTCCTCCTCCAGCGATTCCATGTATTCCGCCACGTGACCACCGAAGATGTACTTTTTCAGCACTTCGGCGTCGAGCTGCTTGCCCTCTGGGTCATATCCGGGGAAACGCCTTTCGGAATGGGGAATGAATATGCCACCATCACTTGCACCCTTCATGGCCCCGAACACACGGTGACCGGTGGAAGTACGCTTCAAGCCAACATCAAGGTAGCACTTGAAGGGACGAGGAGCATCCTCGTCGTCGATAGCTTCCGTCAATTTCAAAGTACCATCGGGTTCGGTGACACCCTCATATTTATCCGCAAGACCAAGTTTGGTTAGCGCACGGCGAGCGCAGAGCAGACCTGTTGCATAAGCTGCGAGCGGTCAAAACACGGTTGCTGCTAATTGTCACGCAGACCTTACCAGCCGTCCAGTTGGTCAGACCATGATTGATGCCGTATCTTGGGAGTTCTTTGGACCGAGCAGCAGTCAGGACAAAGTCACCCTGCAGACGTGCATAGACGATCTGGACGATAATGTCCTTGTTGGTGAAACGGACGACGAGGCGGTACTTGGGCGCATTGCTAGGATAGCATGAGATGAAGGAGCGTAACAGTAAACGGACGCATACTATTTGTTCTTGGCTTGCGTGACGAGTCGTTTGCGAGCATAGTCTAGGGAGTAGTTAGGACGGGAGTGTATCGTCAACACGGCAACTGACAGTCGGTTTTGCCCTCTCTGCGACGACGGTATTTGACCTGGAAACGCGAAAAGTAGGCATCTGACTTGACGTTTTTGACGAACGGCATCTAGAAAGGATGGATCAGTGAATCAGGTCACCATCTTGTTGCACAGAGGACCATCCATCCCGAAAGACGCGAAACGAGAGTCAAACGGTCATCTCAAGCTCTCTTTCATATACGAGGGTCATAAAATGGGTTCAGACATGGGACCTACCTTGAAGTAACTTGGGGAACGCCTGCGACAGCGAGCAGCTCCCAGTCTCGTGTGTCCCTAGGATTAGACTTTGTTTGATCATGTTGATATTGAGTTATTCTAGACAATTGTTACGTAATTATTGCACTCATCCTTCGGTACCACCACCACCGTCTGCTTCCAGTCAATATTATCGTTCTCACCAATGGATCCGTCGCACAACTATCACTCGCATTACAACCAACAGCAGTCGGCTTACGATATAAATCCTTACCACCAGCCCTACAATGGTCCGATGTACCCCATCCCAGGGTCCTCCTCCGCGCATAGCGCCCCAGTCCCAGCAAATGCTTACGAATATGACGTTGGCATCCTTGCGCAGCAGAGTGTCTATGTACCAGGTGCCATGATCGATAAACGTGGAGGAGCCGGTGGCAAGCTTGCGAAAGGAGGGAAGAGGACGACCGTCCTGCGGAAGGGGGGAGGCAAGGTGTGGGAGGACCAAACTCTCCTCCAATGGAACCCATGTAGGTTTTGCCTCTACTTTCTTGTATCCTTTTCCGCTAACTGTGTTTCAGCCTGGTTTCGCTTGTTTGTCGGAGACCTAAGCAACGATGTATCTGACGATATTCTCGCAAATGCCTTCAATAAATACCCCTCGTTCCAGAAGGCCCGTGTCATCCGAGATAGACTGAGCCAAAAGGTCACAGTTCTTTACTGTATCATAGTATATTTGAATGCTGACGGATTATGCTTAAAGGCGAAGTACGGGTTCGTTGCATTCTCAGATCCAGAGGATTTCCTGAGAGCGTGGAAGGAGATGGATGGTAAGTCCGCTCGACCTTTTCTGATCAATTTGCACCCGTTCAAGTAATAAATAGGTAAGTATGTGGGTAATCGTCCGGTCAAGCTGAAAAAGGCGGACGATAGCGCTATTAGACCTGTGGAGATTGGACACAGGAAGGCGAAGCAATTGGAGAGGGATCTGCAGAAAAATCGACGCAAGCCATACTGATACCCACCAATTTGATACGGGAAGCTACAGGTGGATGCATCATCAGTACGTTGGGTTGTTAGATTCTCGAGCCACGCTTACGCTGCACGCCGTCACAACGCCCTACTTGGCACGGGAATGTGGATGAGGTTTAACACTCCTTGGACAATTTTAGGCCCACGCTTTGAGATCCTTTTGCATACTTACCCTAGCACTTGTTAGATGCGGTATAATAAATATGGTCCCTTTGACGTGCATGCGTAGAGTTGTGTATGCTTAGGTCATGCAATTGCACCTTGAATAACAAGCAACGTCTCTTGGTTAATACTTCCCTGCATTTACGGGTGTGCTACTATCTCGCGACATGGACATCGACAAACTGTTCAAGGTTCGTATTTTGGCATACTCATATCGTCGCACTTTCCGAATCGCGAGTTAGGTGCCCAAGCTTCCCGCAGTTTCAAAGCGTAAGCTGCCAGATAACCCAACCCCAGAGATGCTCAAGAAAATGAAGTTCGATGAGTCCACCAGTCCGCGTGCTTCATCCGAGCAGAGAGTACAAGAAGAACCTACTAGTCACACCATTTCAAGCTCAAGACGCGCAATGGTGGAAGACTCACCCGAGGGCGATGTCGATAGGTCATTTGCACCCGGTGGGGATGCGGACTACTTTGCCGAAGAGGACGAGGAAGGCCGTTTCTACGGTGGCGGCCTCACGAGCGAACAAAAAGAAATCTTGAGCGTCTTTGAAAGAGCAGAAGGGGAAGGGGTATCAAACGATGTGTGTTCCTTGTCGCGCGTCGAGTTTTATAACCATCGTCATCAGGCTCTTTTTTTTTAGCCAGAAGAGGTTACGATCACCGGTACCCGAAGGACGCTCCTGCGGTTGGAGCGCGCGGTGAATAGAAACCAATATCATCGGTCCAAGTATCCGGACGACCCCTCAAAGTGAGTTTCGTCTGTAACACGTTGCACAGGGTTTAATCTTTTTTGACTAGGTTCATTGATTCAGAAGTGGATCTTGATAGTTCAATCAAGTCTTTGTTACCTCTAGCGCAGTCCCCAGCCCTTGCATATCCAGAAATGGTCCGCTCTGGGACTGTGACTCTGTTGGTTGGGTTGCTCAGTCATGAGAACGTTGACATAGTCATTGATGCAGTCGAAGTATTCCACGAACTGACCGACGAGGACGTTGGCAATGAAGGAGACGAATATGAAGAAGAGAACAACCAACCTGCTCTCAAAATGCTTATAAATGCGTTGGTAAAGTCAGGTTCCCCTCAGATCTTCACATAATGACATGATTCTTTCAGGTTAAAAATTCGGTTCCTGAGCTACTCGTGGACAGCCTTTCCCGACTAAAGGAAGAAGTAGAATCTGACGGACAAGGCGTCTTCCACATACTTGGTGAGAACTTCGGTATCCAATGGGACTAAATACTAAGAGCCCAAGTGTAGGTGTGTTCGAGAACATTCTGGGTTTCAATCCCGACTTATCTATGCAACTCGTTTCTAAAACGAAAATAATGAGTTGGCTCTTGGAACGTATCCAATCAAAGACCCACGACGAGAATCGCAGTTACGCTGCAGAGTTACTCTCGATTCTACTCCAAAACAGCATTCCAAATAGACAAGAACTCAGCAAGAAGGATGGCGTTGAGGTCATGCTCAAAGTGCTTTCAGTGAGCGACAATCGAGCTGAGGATATGTGCAAGTCTCATTTGGTGATCAGCAATTTCGATATCGCGACCCCGTAGATGCGGACGAAACAGAATTCATGGAGAATTTGTTTGACGCTCTATGCTCAGCGTTGGCAGAACCTGAGATCAAGTCACTCTTCTTGGCCAGCGAAGGTGTGGATCTCATGGTGTTGATGATGAAGTTGGTGATGTGATAGTCGCGTTTTGCCTTTTACTGACAGTCGTTCAGACAGAAGCTTCAATCAAAGTCTCGGTCAATAAAAACGCTAGACTATGCAATGTCGGGACCAGCGGGTTCCGATTTATGCTCCAATTTCGTTGAAGCTTTGGGGCTCAAGACACTGTTCTCAGCGTTAATGGGCAAGGTTCATTCGGGACTTGTAATACCGGTATGTCGCTCACACAGGCCACCATAGGCCTCCAAAAAGCAGAAAGTGACAGCGCCAGCTTCGGAGGACATTTCCCATATTCTGGGGATAATCTCTTCCCTATTTTCAAATCTCCCTTCCGATTCGATGGACCGAATGCGCTTGCTGGCTAAATTTGTGGAGAGCGACTATGCAAAGGTGGACAAACTCTTGGAAATACGAGAAAGCACGTTAAGCCGTCTGAAATCCATCGATGCAGAGATAGAAACGGAGAAAAAGGTACGCATAGTTCTGACTTTGAGAATAATCGTTCCAAATAGGTCCGGTGACATATGTAGGAACTGCTCGCCGAAGATGGCATGATTGATCCCGAAGACGAGGATTCGTTTTACTTGCGTCGTTTGGATGGGGGATTGTTTACTCTACAGACCTTGGACTACATCTTGGCTTGGCTTGCGATGGAGGACGATGGCGTAAGTTGTCGGACCGTGTCAGAGCTCCTTTCCTGACTTTTTTTCAGATGCGCGCTCATGTCGCGCTCATGTTGGAGAGGAAGAACTTGTCACTCAAAAACGTCGTCCAAACACTAATAACGCACCACGACAACATTGACGCGGATAATTCAGACGAAAGCCAGGACAGTGACAAAATTCAAGCAGGCATGACGCAGAGGGCAATCCTCGAGAGTCTGATCGCTTTCCTCGAGGGGTGTTCATGAAAAATCGAGCATGATCATTGTATCGGTGCAATCGAGCTACGTATTTTATGGTACAGCCGGCGTAGACACCAGGGTAGCAGAGGAAAACACCATCTCTAATGTACCCTTTGTTTTCATCAACTCTTTCTGGAAGCGAGTCTCTGCAACGATTTTCTTTCGCAGGCGAAGGAAGAGTGTATCGATGAGAGGAGACTGGCCCAAAACGGGGGCATACATATCTTGAGTAGCGTATTTTATTCCATCATGATGGTGGCAACACAACATAACAGGGAACTCACCAATCAACAACATGGAGACATCGCAAACTATTTCACCGAAGCGGGGATCAGTGACATGCTTGACGAGGAGGCGTAAGACAGGCTCTAGTAGGACGTCGTCTCGACCGGAGAGAGCGCTACGGAGGCCATCACGATGAATGAGTTCTTGTATCAATGAGAAGGACGTTATGGGTGGGATATTCTAGGGAAGAATAAGAAATCAGAAGGAAGAAACGATCAAGGGAACGTACCTTTCGGAGGACGGCGTCTAAAGCAGCTGAATACTTGAATGATTTGAGTAAGCGGTCGTATTCTCTCAAACGGGGTGCTCGTCTACTCTCTACTCTGAGCTCGTCGACATCACCGCGAAAAGTTGACTCAGTTTTAGCTTTGACGCGACCTTGGCCTAGCGATGGAAGAGCACCTCCGAGCAAAGTTTCGTAGGTGCCAGTTGTCAGAGCGTCGGCCAGGTCCGGACTGCTTTGGGATGGCTTGAGCTGTCGTTGACGGACGGAAAAAGTGCCATCTGACATGCCAGCGGCGATGTGTGTCGAGTCTGGCTGTGTGGAGTGAATCGGAGGGAACGTGAAGGAGGAAGGGTGCATACAGAGATAGCGAGAGAGAGTACAGGGGCGGGATAACGCATTGTGTGGACGACCTTGTAAGACGCGATGTCGTACACTTTTACCATCTGATCGAGACTTCCGGTGAGAAGGCGAGCGACGTTAGAGTCAAAGGCGAGGGATGTGATAGTCTTTTGGTGGTTGGACAGAGCACGAATACAGCGACCGCCGGCATTCAGGTCCCAGATGCGCAAGATGGGGCCGGCGGCGGACAATGCGACGGTGCCGGATGGAAGCATGAGGACCTGTTCGACGGGAGAAGCGGCAGGGGAGGCAGTGCTCATGAGGAGCTCACACTGACCGGTCCGCACATCAAAAAGCCTCATGGTTGCGTCATAGGAGCCAGTGAGGACGAGATGGGGATTTGAGGGGGATACCTGGCCGGAGCGGACGTAGTCGGAATGGGCAGCAAAGGTTACGATTTCAGACTGGGAAGGGATGTCCCAAAGCTTGACGGTTGTGTCATCGGAGCAAGAGAGGACATGGGTTGGAGTGAGGGGGGAGAATTTGGTGACATGGACGGGTTGCTTGTGGGAATCGAAGGTGCGGAGGATAGCGCGAGAATTGACGTCAAAGACCTGAGAGTGGATTAGAGAGAGGAGGGACAGGGGGGAAGACATACCTGGATGAGACCGGTGTCGTCGCCGGCGACGAGGAGCCTACCGTCGTTGCGGAGGTGGGCGCTGCGCGCGACGTCCTTGAACCTGGATATGGTCTTTACGACCTTTTGGGTGCGGGGTGCGTAGATCTGTACGCGGGTGGCGGCGGTGACAGCGTACCTGTGTGGTTTTTGCGGGGCAAAGTGTACGGCGGTGACGGGGGCGTATTCCTTGACGAACACGGGGCGCTTAAACTGGCGCCAGTAGCGAGACTCGGGACTGCGTCGTGTCCCGTGCGGACGGGGCGGTCGCTGCACGACCAGCGGCTGGTACTCCATGCTGCCCCCAAAAAAGACTGCCGCAAAAAACACCCCGTGACAAGACCCCTGAGATCGCAGGTGACCCCCGGAACCGAGATAAAGAGCCTATCCATCGATATCGGTGCTCCTACACCTTCTCTTCATCCTACACCATGTTGCTCTACACAGACGCCGTCTCGGGGGACGAGATGTTCTCCGATGCCTTCCCTCTGTGCGTTCCCTCTCCTCCTCCACTCGCCCCCTCACCCTCTCCACAGCAAGATCATCAACGACATCGTCTACGAGGTCAACTGCCAAACCATCATAGTCAAGGAAGGGGACATCGACATCGGCCAGTGCCACCCCTCCGATTTATCTCCCCTTGCTCACCTTCATACAGGCGCCAACCCCTCCACCGAGGAACAAGACGAGGGTCTCGAGGAAGGTGCCAAGCAAGTCAACAACGTAGCCCACTCGTTCCGCCTTCAGCAGACCTCGTTCGATAAGAAAAGTTACCTCACTCATATCAAGGTACACCCCTTTCTCTTCCTCCCATCTCCTCGTCATGGCCCGCGGACCACAGGAATATATGAAAGCAGTCAAGGCACACCTGGAAAAGAGTCACCCAGACAGCGTCAAGACATTTGAAACTGGCGCCACTGCATATGTTAAAAAGATAGTTACCAACTTCAAGGATTATGATTTTGTGAGTCTTGCGCTTCCCTCCTCGTCTCCATTCTTAATGTTTTTCAGTACGTTGGCGAAAGCATGAACCCTGATGGTATGGTTGCCTTGCTTAACTATCGCGTGAGTTCCTATTTCTTGGCCCCTTTGACTTGATGTTCATCTTACCATCAGGAGGATGGCATTACTCGTAAGCCTTTCTTGCCAAGCCTCTTCATCGATTGGTCTCATCTTCTCCATAGCATACTTTACTTTTTGGAAGCATGGCCTCAATGAGGTCAAACTTTAGTATTCCTCTCTTATTTCCATCATTCGTCTTCGGGCACCATTAGGTTTGCAGATCAGAATCATATACGACATCCAAGATAGAAACAACCGTGTTGTGATCTCCTAGTCTACCACCGTCGTCGTACATCATAGTTCGTCGTGCGCATCCTTGGGAGTCTCAAACACAGCCTGAGCATCCACCGGCGTCTCTACAACCGCCTTGGGCTTTAGATCGTTCTTTGCGTGCTCCTCCACGAAAGCTATCAGGCTCTCTAATGCACGGTCACCATCATAATCGATGAATTCACGTGAACCCGCAGGCTTGAATTTCAACGTTGGGAAACCCGCAACACGGAAAGGAACAGATTCCGGCAGATCGTTTTCTTGTGCTTCGAGTTTTGCACTGAGGAAATGTGAGCTTCGGGACGAATTAGAATTAATTATGTTCGTCTCTCACATGATGATCTGATCCTTCACATTAGCGAAGTGGTCGCCGAGAGAATCCCAGGTTGGCTTCAATCGCTTGCAGTGGCCACACCTTCATGTCGCAGTGTAAAATGGCGTGATCCACAAAAACTAAAAACTACATACCAGGTAGCATAGAACTCGACGAAAACGTCTTTCGAATCATCAAAGACGGCTTCCTCAAATTGCTGGCCGACAAGAGTAAACACGCTCTCATCTTGAGTCTCAGGAATCGGCTGGCTCTTCAACTTTGGAAGGAGTTTGCCGTCAATGTAATCAGCAACCATCGCCGAAATTGCCTCAGGGTCAATAGCCTTGTCCTGATCGTAAGGATACTTGAGTTGTTTCTGAAGGTCCTGGACGACAAAGCTCGGCCACTTGGGCTCGGCGAGGTTTAGGGCCTTGGCATGATCACCGAACTTTGTTGCATCGATCCAGACAAAGTTGACCTTGCCGTGGTACAGGGACGCGACAGGCTTGAGCGAGTCAATAAAACTCTGGCTGTTCTCGTCAGCTGGGTCAACAAAGAGGTAGGCCAAGGGCTTTGTGCTGGTAGCGTAGATAGCATATGTGTCGCCGTTGACTTCGCCAAGGAGTGGAATGGAAAGTTCTTGAATCCAGCCCTCGACGTCCTGGACGGTGGCGGATGAGACCGGGTAAGGATATTCTGTCTTGTGCTCATCGAAATTGCGGTACACAACGATAGCTGGAGGCGTTACGCCTGCTGCAGCAATGGCCTCCGGGTCGGTGGATAGACCGAAAAGGTAACTATCGCGATGCTTTTGAGCAGTCGCGCTGAATTCCGCTGCAGGTGTGTCATTTTCAGAAGTGAGGTAAGCGATTGCGACGATCTTGTCGGCGTTTTGGAAGTCAACGAGGTTAGCGGCGATGACTTGGGAGACCGCGGGCAATGATTGTCTTGGGTACACATATTAGTCACAGCATGATTGGGAGCAAAGGGTGGATGGTACAGACTTGATCATGTAGCTCACGATGCCATCCGCCTTTCTAGGCCCAGTGTAATCAGTTGGCTCGCCGTTGCGGAAGAGTTTGAGGGACCTAGTAGCGCAAGAATGAAGACGTGGATACCCCAACTCGTGAAGTTATGAAGAGACAGTCACTTACGGATAACCCTGCACACCGTAGACCTGGCAAAGTTCAGCTTCGTCGACACAGTCCACCTTGGCGAGCTTGATGTTACTCTCTTTCAGCGTCGTGGCTGCCTCTTCGTAATGCGGAGCCAATGCTTTGCAGTGTCCACACCTGAATTTGTTTAGGACTAGTGTACGAGAAGGGCCAGCTATCAGACGAACCATGGAGCAAAGAACTCGACCAGGATCAATGACTCCGGGTTGACAGTGGACTCGAAAGTGTCCTGGGTGACACTAACGACATCGGAAGGCTTGTCAGTATCTGTGTCTCCAACAACGAGAGACGCAAAAGCGACTGCAGAAGCCGCCGAGACGAACGAAGAGAAACGCATCGTTGAGAAATGCGGAAAAGAGAGTGAGGTGGAAAGATGATACGGTATGGCACCGCTTTTTATGGGCCCGATGTGCATACGTGTCATTTCTTGGACGCCGCCCAAGCAAAGGAACCAACAACGAATATTATCATAACGCCGTAATCTACTCGTTTTTTTTCCACACAACCAGCGTATACAACTTGAAGTACTATCCCAATCTAGCCCTTTGATAACTCATACCAAGTAGGTAGTGAGAGGCGGGAGTGCATCTGTACCCCGACTACGACACTTCTGTCTAGCAATCATCGCCATGTCCTTGTCCGTCAAATTTTTGAGAGATCAAAGTCGGAGCCACGTTGGCGACCTCCACCATAGACTTTTGCCTTTGGAGTAAACTGTCGCGGCGGTGGGAAATCTGACGTGGGGAATTTATGAGACCCTCCTTCCGGAGGTGGTGAGGGGACTGCAAGGATGCTGCTCGTTATACGTGTCACAAGAGAAATGTGAAAGAGCTCACTCTTTCGGGTTGGGGCGGGTCGTCTCATACCATTCACCTGACGGTCCGGCAAAATTGTAGACGGTCGAGACGGCGCATCGGATCGCGAAGGAGTGGAAAGAACGCGTGGTCTTTCAGGGCTCGATGGAGGTGGCACAGCAGGGGGAGCCAAATTTATCCGGGGAGGTGGCGGCCGGGGTAGAGGTGGGGTTGCAGAAGACTCAGCCTCGGATAACGCTCTTACATGGGCGGGGAGAGCAGATGGCCCATTGCGTATGGGCACCTTCCGGGCTGGAGGCGGAGGCGCCACTCGAGATGGGGAGGAGCTACCGACAGAGGAGGGTCTAGCAGGAGGAGGAGGGGCTTTGCGAGCTGGAAGAGTAGGGATAGCATTGCCGGGGCGCGCGGGAGGGGGTGGCGCCGCTCTCGTGGGGAGAGGAGCTTGTGATGGAGTCGAAGGTGACGCAGTCCTTGGTGGAGGTGGGGGCCGACGAGGGGGTGCAGGCGCGGCCGGCGGAGGGGAGGGAGTAACGCGAGCTGGCGGTGGCGGGGCTCGCGCTAGTGCGCGGGAAGGCAACGCTGGCGCTGTTCTGATCGGCGGTGCAGGTGCAGTAGGTGGGGAAGGAGCCGGTGTCGATGGTTTCGGAGGGGCCGCCCTAAAAGGTGGGGGTGGTGCACTTAAAGCGGGTGAAGGGGCAGAGCGACCTGGCACCACTGGTGGCTTACCAAGAGTCGGGGACTTGGCTGGGATTCTATGAGACGAGATGGGACGAGCGGTGATAACGCAGATCAAACCTAGATTACCCTGTCCTGCAGGTTTCAACTTGGGCACTCCGCCCGCGAACAGACCTCCCAACTGAGGAGGGCCACCACCAGATGGAATAACGGGTGCAGACGTCGGCACCCGTGGACCAGCACCAGCGCCGGAGGGTTTGGACTCGAATGCAGGCGCGCTGCGATCATTTGTTTCTGCCTTTTTCAACTTCCTTCCGGCCTGGATCTGTTTGAGGAGATCGCTCGAAGCCATTTCAACAGAACGAGAGCGAAAAATGAGGATAGCTTGCTGTCGGTCGATGCAGTTGCGTTAATACCGTTGCAGGTAAACAGCAATAAATATGCAAGCGGCCTAGTATATACACTGGTACCGCTATGTGAACCCGCAGCTCAGACTTCCCTTGGTCTAGGACGAAATGCCATGTTGATCTGTGCATCCCAGGTCGAAAGACCCCGCAATCCGCTGGTCGCTTCGTGATCGAGTTCGTGTCTCCGATCAGAGGATTCAATGTCGACTCGATTTCGCAAGCAGCAACATTCGTGATCTGTTTTTGTCGCCGAAAGTGAGCCAGTGATCTGCCCGGCTGTTGTGAGAGAGCAAGTGTTCCACACTTGACCCCATCATTGATGCTCTTCGACGAGGCCCTTAAGTACTAGTACTACCTGCGGACTGCTCATAGTAGCGAGGCGCAGAGAAATCCTGGTCGCGTGACCTACATAAATCACGTGAAGATCACGTGCTTTAGCTCCAAACATGGAGCCAAATAAGCTTTCGGGGTCAGCACAAGTAATGTACTAACCTTTGTCCCCTCCCCACACCATGGACAACATACCGCAGCTTGGTACGGCTGCGGACCTGGAGCTGCGTGCAGCTCGCATTGCGGATCCTGGTATAGGTGAATGTCTTCTTCCTCTCTGTACTGCATCTATTCAAGACCATCTTCATTAGACCTCAAGACAAAGCATACAGTGGCATGCGAGCTCAGGGAAATGATCGACACCGTTAGGGATTCAGATTCTGCACGCGTGTTTCCTCAGATGATCCCCGTTCTCCTCGAAATAATTCGCTCCGGCGAGGCTGCATACCACAAGGACTCGCTTGAATACCAGTTTCGGCGCGTTCTTCTAGAGGTCCTCCATCGCATCCCATATAACGATTTGATTCGACCTCTTGCACTCCCTCTTCTTAGTGGCATGCTTCATACTCTCCGCAATGATAACGAAGAGAATGGTGTGACTTCTTGCAAGATCATCATCGACTTACTTCGCTCTTTCAGAGCTCTCACCGAGGAGCTTGTCTCCGAATTTACGTCTATCCTTCAGGATGTTTTTCGCAACATAAGCGGTCTGGTGCAAGAGACGCTGACAGAAGACTCTGCCGTGTTGGATGCCAACGTTGTCATGCCCAGCATTCGCAGCTTCAAGGTTTTGGCGGAGATGGGCATGGTTGTTGTCACATTTTCTCAAAGTCACCGATCGATGGTGGCCACCCTGATACAGACAACACTGGGTCTCAACTTTGATGTTTTGGCTTTGGAGTCGCCTGCTCAGCGCAAAGCACGTGAAGATCGCGAAGCTATGGGCTCGTACTGGGCCGGCATGGCTCCGACCATTAAGAACCCGCAAGCATATGGCGACTTCATCACTGCACAAATCAAGGTCAGTACACACAAGGTTGTCAGCCCTCCTCTCAGATTTGCCTCAGATGGTCTCGTACGTGGCCTACATAATTCGTGGCTTTGCGGAACAATTCGATTCATTTGGCGAGCGCCTTATTCTTTCCGCCCTCCGACTCTTGCAGGACCTTCCTGCCAATGGTATTCAGGCCCGCAAGGTGCGCACAATTTCTTTCAGCCGAGACGAAACCAAACGGTACCCTAGGACCTCATGGTTGTCTTGCGACATCTCATAGGTACTCCCCACCGCAAGGCTCTTCTACCGCAGATCGACAAACTTTTTAATGAGAAGATTCTACTTGGCACCGGTGTAGGCAGCCAAGAGACCCTCCGGTAGGGCATAGATTTTGGTATTCGTGTGTATCGTTGACACATCCGATAGTCCATCGGCATATGCTGCCATTGCTGATCTTGTTCATCACGTACGCACTGAGCTTTCAGCTGATCAACTCTCGCGGGTCTCGAAACTTTATTCCACCCTCATCCACAATCCCTATCTCGGAAACACCCTCCACACACTTTTCGCAAAGATGATGTTTGGTCTCATTGAGAACATCACGACAAAAGACACTCCTCAGGGTGCGGCTCGTATCCTTAGTGCCATGTTCGAGACTTGCGTGGACAGAGTAGATGCGATGACGAACGTACTCGATGATGCCTTGGAGCGCTTGGAGAGAGCAAAAGTTGGGGTCGAGTTACTATCTCCAGCTCTGCAAATTGAGAGAGCACGTCCTGTGGCTGCTGCCGTTTACGCGGTCGAGAAGCCCGAAGAAGTGATACACGGTGGGTGACTATGCTACTCAAACAAATCAAACTTATCACACCCCAGAGTGCCGATTGCTATTCCGCACGCTTTTGCACGGGTTTCGAGTGTGCCTTGTTGGCTTGAAGAAATGTGACGGGCCGATTCCTGATGGAGCGGTCATATTTCGTCTCTTCACCAGTTGCATCAAGTGTATGGCGTTGTTCGATGCGGAACCCAGGGAAGCAACGGAAGTAATGGATTGGTTTAGCTCGGTGCTCCTCGAAGTGAATTTGCACGTCTTTCAAGAGGTATGGACGCACAAGGTCGAACTATTCTTTCAAGCAGCACAAAAGCGACCCTCTCTCCTCCACATCTGTCAATTACTGTTCAGTCGAGAGCCCGTCTCTCCAACGCTGGTTGCCATCGTGCTCCGGTTTCTGATCGACCGTCTGCCGTTGCTCGGCGAATATGATGATCAGACGGCCGTAGTAACTATCCGACTTTTCAAAATGGCTTTCAGCGCCGTCACTGCATTCCCTGCCCCCAACGAGCCGATACTGGCATCTCATCTTGCCAAGTTAATCATGGATTGTTTCCCTCTGGCTGTGAAAGCCACCAAGCCAACCAATTATTTCCACTTACTCAGAGGTCTCTTTCGCGCTATCGGTGGAGGAGGAGGCCGATTTGAACTCTTGTATAAAGAGGTCCTACCCCTATTGCCTGAGATGCTTGAAAGCCTAAACCGCCAACTGCTTGCATCAGACGGATACAGCAGGGATATGATAGTGGAGCTTTGTCTCACTGTTCCGCTACGCCTCACTCATCTCCTTCCGCACCTTTCGTATCTTATGCATCCGCTCGCACTAGCTTTGCGCGGACCACCGGAGCTCGTGTCACAAGGCTTACGTACGCTCGAACTCTGCATTGACAATCTAACACCGGATTTCCTCGACCCTACGCTCAGTACAGTTTTGCGTGAGCTGACGGAGGCACTTCACACCCATCTTAAACCGCTCCCAGCTAATCATCATCATGCGCATACGACAATACGTATCCTGGGAAAACTGGGCGGGCGAAACCGGCGCTTGTTGAGCAAGGAGCCGCTGCTGGACTATAAGCCGTATTCCGAACCTGCGAAGGTTGCGTTATCTTTCGGCGGGACAAGCGAGAGGGTGGAGTTGTACGCCATGTCGAGTCTTGCAGCCCGAACCATAATCAAAGCGGGACCTCCTCATCGGGCGTATGCATACACATTCCTCGAGGCATGCGTCACTTTCCTTGTACATGAGGTATGCCCTTATCTTTCCTGCTGTTCGTTTGTGAGTTTATACCTTGAACAGAATCCTCACAACGAAAACCAAGCTGCCATCTTTGTTAAATGTCTCGAGGCTATTTTTGATGCCTTCTACTTCCCTGAGCTAAATGAAGATGCCCAGAACTTCATCCGAGAGCTTTCAAATGCGATCTTTGCGATGGAGATGCGCAAGAATGCCACCAAGGAAATTGGTCTCAAGAGGTATCCTAGCTCCCTACTTGCATCTTATCTCGAGGCGTTGCCGCGGGTCCTTACACGCGAAAAGCAAGAAGAGGCGCGGCAGGGACAAGATTTGGTTGCCCTCATCATCAACGATCTAGTCACAATGGGCAGAGATCAAGCGGTTGCCCCTCCTGACATCGTTCCAATGCTCCATCAAATCGCCAGTCGTTTCAGTGCCATTTGTTTGGATGATTCGTGGGTGCGGAAGAGTGCAGGATGCAGTGGCATCCGAATTCTAACCGCCACTCCAGAGTTCGGAGTGAAGTGGATCCAGGATCGCGAGGTAGACTTTGTTCGCACCCTTCTGCACATTTTAAAAGATCTCCCTTACGATCTTCCCCGCGACATTGGTGATGTGGTCGATGTCCTGAAGAGGGTTCTGCGGGTAGGAAGTGCCGGGGTTGAAGCACTCGCCGATGGCCCCATCGCTTCCCGACCCAAGCTGGTCCATCTCATTGGGATTTTCTTCTCGGAGCTATCGAGCCCGAATCCCGTAGTTCGGCAGGCAGTGCAAACATGCATTGAGTTACTCGTCGAGCTCACCGGAAAATCCGCTCATGATCTCCTTCTTCCTCACCGAGATCGCATGCTCACCGCAATATACACGAAGCCACTGCGCGCGCTGTCGTTTCCCATCCAGATTGGCATGATCGACGCTGTGCGATTTTGCATAAACCTCGAACCACCACTTCCAGAGCTCAACGACGAGCTTCTCAGACTTTTGCACGAGACTCTTGCGTTGGCCGATGCAGATGACCTGAATATCGGACGAGTTAACCTTCGCCAGGGCGGACTGGAAGTGATTAAGCTTCGGGTTGCTTGTATCAAGTTATTGACTGCATCCATGCCGATGACGGATTTCTTTGCCAAACAACATCAGACCCGGCAGAGGCAAGAATCAACTCTTTTTAGACTGGCTTGCTAATTGAAATGTTCACTGTAGGGTGACGAGCGTATACTTCAAGTCACTTTACTCGCCTTCGCAAGAAGTCAAGGAAGTAGCGCATGAAGGGCTTCGGATGGTGCTCACTCATCAGAGCCGCCTTCCGAAAGAACTTTTGCAAACTGGCTTGCGGCCCATCTTGATGAATCTTGCCGATCCAAAGCGACTTTCGGTTTCGGGGCTGGAGGGTCTGGCTCGTCTTTTGGAGTTACTCATCAACTACTTCAAGGTCGAGATTGGTCATAAACTTCTCGATCACTTTCGTATCGTTGCAGATCCTCAAATGCTCCAGGCTTCATCTCGTCTCCCGCTTCCCGAAAATGAAGGCATCACCAAGCTCGTCCGGTTGGCAAACATTTTCCACCTTCTCCCCTCTGCTGCGAACATTTTTCTCGACAACCTCGTCAACGCCATTGTCCAGACGGAAGCACAAATGCAGTTCTCTGGTAGGAGTCCCTTCTCTGAGCCTTTGGGAAAGTACCTCGATCGTTATCCTGGAGAGGCTCTTGACTTCTCCTTCCGCAATCTGCATCACCCGCGCCACCTTAGGACATTTCGAAGCATTCTACTAGCCAAGCTTGCCCCCAACGTGGAGAGAGAGTTGGCGTCGAGGACGCAACTCCTGGTCGCCCATTGTTTCAAAAGTGGCGATCCAGCGTTGTTGTTGCCTGGTTTACACCTTCTGGACGACCTTGCAGAGCTGCAGCCAGGTTGGATGTCCGAAAGCAGTTATGCGATCGATGCTGTCATCGTGATCTGGAGATCAGAGTTATTGCAGCCTGAGCAAGCGGATGCCATGCTCCCAGAAGCTATCCATAGGCAATCCGTTACATTGTCGATTTTTCAAAAAGTGCTTGAGAAAATACCGAGGATCGACGTATTGTTCGAGATCGTTGCGGTCTACGCTCGCAATCTTCCTATGGATCTCACGCGGCTAACGCAGTTCCTCTACCGTCACGTTGCTCTGAATGAGGATTTGTTGTATCGCCGGAACGTCCTCACTCGGTTCCTCACGTGGTTCGAAGACCCGTCTGCATCCTGGGGAACGAAGACTTTCTTCTTGCGATTCATCGTTACACCAACCATTCTTGTCCAGGCAGATAAGCCAAACAAAGACGGCCTGCTGGACACAGATTTCATAAGTGCCGTTCATCGAACCATCTGGCAGCCCATGATCGATGATGCCATGTTTGTGGAGGCAGATGATATGTTCAAGATCGAGCTCTTGCATTTGACCACGGTCCTCGTACATCGTTTTCCCGAGTTGTTGGAGGACGTTAAGAAGGACATCATCCGTTGCGCTTGGCATTACATCACTTCCGATGATGCAGTCGTTAAACAAACTGCATACCTTCTAGCTGCGCGTTTCTTTGAAGCATTCGATACACCACAGAAGTTCATCCTCCGCGCTTGGACCGGCTTGCTTCGTCCTCCGCACACTGAGGGGAAACTGCTTATCAAACAAGCCCTGGATATACTGGCTCCTGTGCTTCCCAGGTCTGGAGCAGACGACATAGGTTACCCTCAATGGGCAAAGACGACCCGAAGACTTCTCGCGGAAGAGGGCAATGGCTTTCAGCAGATCATCATGATCTATCAGCTCCTAGTTCGGCAGCCACATCTCTTCTACCCGGTTCGGGCTCTGTTCATCCCCCACATGGTCAATTCCTTGAATAAGTTGGGACTCTCCGGCACAGCGTCGGGGGAGTCCCGCATCTTGTCCATCGACATCTCACAGGTCATTTTTGACTGGGAACAAAATCCCCAGAGCACCGAAACCCCGACAGTTGTGGCCCCATGGGTTACGCCCTTGTCTTTCCGAGAAAGTATCGTGAGCTTTCTTGTTCGCTTGGCGACCACTACGCTGGAGCCCCCAGTCAAGACTGTTCTTGTTCCTCGAGCGTTGGCCTTATTGCAACAAATGGTTGCATTGTCTGGTTGGTCCGACGTGACAGTGAAATTGAACTATTTCTCGAGGGCACTTGAACAGGTAGACTCTTCGCCACCATCATATCACTCTCACTCTGACACCTCCTGCAAGATTGATCTTGACTCGGAGCCACAACTCAACCAGGCCCTCAGCGCGGCGAAAGTCTTACAGGTTGTTGCTGCTGACAAGGATGACGACTGGTATACTGCGAACGCCAGCATCCTTCAATCCCTCGTGCGCAAAGGCTTGGTAACAGATGAACCAGGACTTCATGATGCCCTACACCCTATTTTCGAGCGCTTGCTACGTCTCTTCCCTCTCCCAGATAAGGATGAAAAGCAAGGCGAGATGTCCGAATTTCACAACTTTGTGTATTCGGCGATCGAAGACGGTCTAGCAAATACGAGCGTGCTGCGTGGCACCCTCCTCATGCTGAAATCAGTCGTGCAAGTCTCCTCTGAGCGCGTACAACCTTTCTCCGCATCCCTCTTGCGTCTCTTCACCAAGCTCGCCAAGGACCACGTTAACTCGGCACCAAATACAAGTGGCTTTGAGAACGGAGTTCGTCTTATCACGTCGATCATTGAGATATGCAAAGCTACCTTACCGTATCTCGGCGACCAGCGCAAGGCCTTCTTGGGTGCATTCACGGCACTTGCGGAGAAGTCGAAGAGTCCATCACTTTGTCGGTACATGCTTGACGTTATGCGGGAGTGGGCTTTGGCCAAAAATGAAGCCTACCCTACGATGAAAGACAAGTTGAACATCTTGCAAAAAATGGCAGGCTTCGAGTCGCGTGGGGAGTCACTATTTCACGACTATTTGGAGCTGATTTATGACATCTATACCGAGCCATCCTTACGAAGAAGTGATTTGACATCCCGACTAGAGCAGTGCTTCTTGCTTGGGAGTCGTGCACGAGACGTCAGCCTCCGGGAACGCTTTATGGACCTGCTGGATGCTAGTATTCCCCGCTCTCCTTCGAGTCGTCTTGCCTATATCCTTGCAGTCCAGAGTTGGGAGCCCCTCGCGGATCATAATTGGATCGCTGTCGCTCTGCACCTTCTTCTCGGCTCTGTAGATGCAGAAATACCCCTCATTCCAGAGAGAAAGTTCACACTCGAGCTTGGTGTGGGATATCTCACTGCTCGCCCCAAGGCTGCATCAATCATGCGCCCAACACAGCGTCTCGCATTTCTCGATCCACTCATTGCTCACGACATGTGGATTTCCACGTTCTCGGCCGCCTGGAGGTGTCTTTCCAGGAGGGAGCAGGGTGATATGACCCTTCACATGATCAATCTCTTGGGCAAGGACTACCACATCAAACAGGCTGAGATGCGTCCAAACGTAATTCAAACTCTGCTCAGTGGCATCCTTGCTTGCAACCCCCCCATCATTCTACCCCCTCACCTCGTGAAGTTCCTGTGCAAGACGTATGGTGCATGGCATGTTGGCCTTGAAATTCTCGAACACTTACCCGATCACGTACGGGACGACGACGCCATTCTACGCGACATCGTCTTCGATTCCTTGGCCGACCTCTACGCTGAGTTGGCAGAGGAAGATATGTTCTACGGTTTATGGCGTCGTCGCTGTCTTCATCTCGAAACAAACATTGGTCTCGCGTATGAGCAGCACGGGATGTGGGATCAAGCAGAAAGCATATACGAGCTTGCCCAAACTAGGTCGAAGTCAGGTGCAATCGCCTTTTCCGAAACAGAATATTTTCTCTGGGAGGACCACTGGATGCTTGCAGCCGAGAAGCTCCAACAGTGGGACACACTCCACGAGTTGGCCAGGAGCGAAGGCAATCAAGAGCTTATGCTCGAAAGCGCCTGGAGGATCAAAGACTGGACAGAACACAGGGAAACTCTGGAAGACCAGATCAATCAACTCCCTGATATCGCCACTCCCCGCAGGCGAGTGTTTGAGGCGTTCATTGCCCTCTTAAAGCTTCCAGCTGCTTTGGATAAAAATACGGAGTTCACCAAGATTCTCGAGGATGCCATGCAGCTCTCCCTCCGTAAATGGATTGGACTGCCTCCCCAACTATCGATTGCCCATGTTCCCTTATTGCAACACTTCCAGCAGTTCGTGGAACTTCAAGAAGCTGTTCAAATTTTCGGTTCTCTCTCGACCACGACCGCGCAGAACTTGGAAAAGAAATCATCCGACTTGAAGATGGTCCTTCAAGCGTGGAGAGAACGACTACCTAACCTTCACGATGACATCAGTATCTGGAGTGATCTAGTGGCATGGCGGCAGAACGTCTTCAACGCGATCAACAAGGCTTATATCCCCCTCATTTCTACTAACAACCAGAACGGCAACGCGGCCTCCACTAATGTTAACACCTCCGGTTATCGAGGCTACCATGAAACTGCCTGGATCATCAACCGTTTTGCTCACGTCGCCAGAAAGCATGACTTGCTGGACGTGTGTTTCAGTTCCTTGAACAAGATTTACACACTCCCCAACATTGAAATATCCGAAGCCTTCCTTAAGCTCCGGGAGCAAGCGCGTTGCCACTACCAGAAACCAAATGACCTTCAAGCCGGTCTGGAAGTGATCAACAACACCAATCTGATGTACTTTTCCAATGCGCAAAAGGCAGAGTTCTTCACGTTAAAGGGAATGTTCCACGCAAGAAGTGGACGCTCCGATGACGCGAACCAGGCATTTGGGCAAGCCGTACAGATGGACATGTCGCAAGCGAAGGCATGGGCGGAGTGGGGGCGTTATAACGATCGGATGTTCAAGGAGGTTCCTACCGATATGACATACGCTGCTAATGCTGTTAGCTGCTACCTCCAAGCTGCGGGGCAGTACAAGAATGGCAAAAGTCGACCGCTACTGACTCGGGTTCTTTGGCTTCTCAGCGTCGACGACGGGAACTTCACGATCTCGCGCGCATTCGATACCTATAAAGGAGAGGCAGTATTTTGGTATTGGATATCGCTCATTCCTCAACTTTGTCTGTCCATCAATCAGCGAGAAGTGAAACAAGCCCGCTACATCCTTCTCAATTTGGCCAAGTTATTCCCTCAAGCAAGTAATACCGATGTCTCAGCATTTTCCTGACTAATTCTCGTACAGGCACTGTTTTTCCCTCTGCGAACGACTAAAGAGGACATGGCCTTCGTCAAGAAGCAAGCGGCCGCAGCCGCAGCCGCTCGTGCCATGCAAGCGAACCAGA
This sequence comes from Butyriboletus loyo, assembly GCA_038093515.1. Classification (NCBI taxonomy): domain Eukaryota; kingdom Fungi; phylum Basidiomycota; class Agaricomycetes; order Boletales; family Boletaceae; genus Butyriboletus; species Butyriboletus loyo. The sequence goes on from JBBPSI010000034.1 coordinate 122,434, forward strand.
CAGTCACAGTCAATGGTATAAAACGTGCGGATAGTGACCTGGCCATGCAGGACGCGACTGCCGAAGTCGCTGGGGAGATTGTTAAACGGGAGAACCCCGCTGTCGAAGTCAATGGGAGCCAGCAGCCGCCTACTACTCATGTGGATGCCTCTAGCTCTAGCCCGGCGTCGTCGTTGCCTGGCCACCATTCAGCCACTGAAGTCCAACCCGCCTATACTCTCCGACAAGGATGGGAGCATGTCGACGAGGTCGTACAAATACTCAAGACTGCTTTCCCACTCCTTATCCTGAGTATGGAGACTATGGTCGATCAGATACTCCAAAGATTCAAGGCGCCACCTGAAGAAGAGATCTACCGCTTAATAAGTATGCTCCTGCAAGATGCCATTCAGGTATGCGCTCTTTCCCCCCGTGCATCCTGTTCTGATCCTATCTAGAATTATGTGATGCGCATGACTACGCCTGAGGACGACGGACAACTTGCACCTCACACAATCAATAATTTAACAAAGATGGCGGCTAACTTGTCCGGCCCTGCACGGGTGCGTGGTATCACGATTTCACATCCATGTTCCCTGACACGTATATCCGAGCAGAAGGAATACGAGGAAGATTTCTTGAAGAGCAAGCCAACGCATTACGAATACATCCGTCGACTCCAACGTTGGCGAGATCGGCAAGAGAAATATCTTGACTCAAGACCTCGCATTCAGTCTCTGGATCTTCTGAGTCACTACTTGACCGAATTCCAATATGGCAAATTCGACGACATCGAAGTTCCTGGACAATATACGGAGGTGAGCGGGTCGCATAACCCAAGTCTCAAAGAGTGCTTAATCACCCGTTCAGGACAAGGACAGCAACCAGAACTTCGTTCACATCCAGAGATTTGGTCCCAAGTTTGAGAACTGTCGATCCAACGGTTACTGCTGGAAGAGATTCACTATCCATGGTAGCGACCATTCAAGAACTTCGTTCTCCGTACAGCTTCCATCTGGGCGCCATTGTCGTCGCGAAGAGCGGGTGATGCAAGTGTTCCGCATATTCAATGGGTGTGTTCACTCTGTTATTCTATTAGAGCGCTGTCCTCAGAAACCTTTTGACAGGGCACTCGCGCGAAAGAAAGAGTCACGTAAACGCAACCTTAATTTCCACATACCAGCCGCCATATCCTGTAGCCCCAATTTGCGCTTGCTTCAGAATGACTCGTCCTACGTGACACTGGGTGACATTTACGATCGCCACTGCGAAGAGACTGGCATTACACGCGAGGATCCTATTCTCGTCTCCGGAGAGAAGGCGAAGAGCGTCCTTTTAGAGTTTAAACAGGGGAACCAGAGAACTGTATGTATTCATTGAAATCACGCTTCCTCTGGGTCTCTTATCTCTCGTAGCCCGGTAAGGCAGAATACTTCAGTCTTCGGAAGGACATCATGGACGAAGTTGTGGCGAAACTCGTTCCGGACGATGTTCTTACCAAGGTTGGTTGTCTGTCAATCCACAGTCTTGTCGATTCTGATTTGACCCCTTGTAGTATATGCTCAATGTCATGAGTGACCCTGCGGACCTCTGGAAAATGCGCAAACAATTTGCACTGCAAATCGCTGCTACAAGTTTCATGACATACGTCTTTTGTCTCACGAGCAGGACGCCGTCCCGGTTCCACGTATCTCGTTCAACTGGCAGAATTGCCATGAGCGAGCTGCTTCCTGGTGTCGCTGGTCAAGCCCCCGTTTTTGCGTCAAATGACGCGGTACCCTTCCGGTTCACGCCAAACATGCAAAGATTCCTTGGGCCTCTCTTTACCGAAGGTCTCCTTACATCTGGCATCATGGTCATCGGCCGCTGCCTCACGGAACCTGATGTAAGTGTACGCTTTAGGCTGGGTAACATCATGAATCGTTGACCAGGAGGTTCAGTTTGGTTTGGAGCAACAACTTTGCTTGTTCGCCCGCGACGAAGTCATGACTTGGCTGCATGGTAGAGGCCAACCATGGACGTTTGATATCTCCTTCCGCACGAACTGTGCGGCTAACATCGACGGCGTTGTCAAACGTGCTGAAGTAATGGCATGCAAACTCGAGCGTGATCAGGTAAGAATGACACCCGACTTGCAGATCCTTGCACCGGCTAACTGGCAGCAGATCGGTCTGGTATCGACACCCCCAACCGTACCGGCCGTACAGACGGTCACCAACCTCATATCAGCCGCTACGAATCCAATTCAACTCATGAGAATGTTGGAGATCTACCATCCTTGGTTCTGATCATTTTTCACATCTGTTTTGTTTTCTGCTTTTGTATGTTCTAGCATCAATGTCACTTGTATATCTATTCTCGACAAATAGACAGGCACCGGGTAAACGTCTCCAGCTGCCTCGTGCACACAGGAACAAGAGACTTAGGAACGGGTGCTACGTATAAATCCTTCGGTTTGACGAAACGTGTTGATATGCACTTCACTCTCAGCCATCATCTGAGAGATATCTCGAGTCAGAGAGGAGAGCATTGTGGGCTCACATTCTTACCTCCTCGGCCATGCGGAATATATCACTTGATGGACGGTTGTACATCATGGCATTCGCAAACATGAGGTAAACGTCCCTCTGGAACTCGAGCGAATTCGAGATAATTCCATCTTTGACCCTCGCCTTGATAGTCTTGAGGTCCATTGGCCGCTTGATGATGTCGTGATAGTCTGGTGCTTCGGAGTTCTTGATAGGGTTGTGAAAAATATTACCGTTGCGATGTTGTGAGATCTGACTGTGAAGCATTCCGATTACGGTTTGAAAGCGCTTGTTAGGAACGGCTGGTGGTGTTTGTTGATGGGAGGCGAGTTCACCGTTCGCTGTACTACGTGGTCGAGAAGGGCAGGCTGCAAATCATGAGCGAATGGATATGACAAAGCTAGCATCACGTACTTTGTTCGTCGACGTCTGTTGGTGTAGATTCATCCCGAGCTCTCTTCCTTTCTCGTAGATTTTCATCGAGGCTATCCGAGTCCGCGATCTTGCGTTTACCTTTCAAGAAGCGATGAGATCAAAAAGGACGCCAAGTATGATGAGGAAGGATGCATGCCTTCACGCTGCTGTGACTTTTCGTTGGCCTTGTCTTCAGGTTCCGGAAGAGCGTCGGATTCTTCGACATCCGTCGGGACAGTCTCAGGTGCCAATTTGTCTGCTTCTGGAACCTCGACTGACGTCATCTCCTCGGCGGTGATCTCGATAATATCCGTAGGTGTGGGTTCAAGGACGGCATCTTCTGTGGCAGGAACAGTTTCTGCGGTTTGGTCATCGATAGTTATATCAAGTGGCGCTTCAGAAGGCGCCTGCTCTGTAACGTCGTCGACGGTATGAGGTTCGGTATCGTCTTCTTCAGGGTTCTGTTTCAAGGGTCCTTGATCGTCGGTGGAGACAAGATTACTAGTTGCACTCTGCTGTGGCTCCTGAGGATAAGCAAAAATAAAAATGGTGTCTGAATGAACGTGTACTGGTTATCTACACCATGTTGCAGGCCTACCAACGCAGGTTCCGCGGGCGACTGAGAGTCTGCCACGTCATGGGGGATTACGTTGCTATTTCCAGCGAGTCTGGCCCTAATTTTATCGTCCCAAGCGCCGCTACGTATTTCGTCGATTTCCGCAACGATGGACCTGGTGCACGGCGTATAAATGAGAATGTATCAACACGAGATAAAGAGGATGACCTGCTTGAACCTGGCCTCTTCTGTGGCGATCAGGTCGCGTAAGTGAAGAAGGCGGGCAGAGTAGTGGCGTTGTGCGAGGGTTAAATTGTGAGGGGCTGTCGCCAGCGTCAGAGTGCATGTGGAAGTGGAGGGAAGGAGCCTTACCGTGGGGGATGTTATTCGCTTCCGAGCTGGTAGCAGATAAGCAGGACAGCGAGGTGGAGCTTTGTACGATGCTTCTTACCAGTCAAGCGAGGCTTCGTTCAAGAGACGGACGTAGATTTGATGACAGGACTAGATAATACACTGAGTAAACCATACATGGCTCGTTGGGTATGAACGGGAGGCGAACTTGGGGGGAGAAGAAGGATTTCGGACGGGCGAGCGCAACATGGTTTGAGAGTACTTTGGATACAGACTGCCAGGCGTCTGCGCCGTGCTCATAGACGGCCTGTGCGAGGATGAGGCATTCGATGGTGGAGAGGGACGGGTCCTCGCTGTCCACGCCGCGTGCAGCCATCATCAACGTCGTCGCTGGCGATGAGAACAATTATTGCTGGTCAGACTGACCCAAGTCAATCCGGGGTTTTCCGGATCGTTCGTTGAGCCAATAAAGGAGAGCTGGACTTGTGTCGCAGTTACTCCCCTGCCCACCATGTTCCTCTCTGCGTTCGCGACCCTCCTCCTCCTCCCTTTCGCTTCTGCTGGCGTTCACAAGCTCAAACTCCAGAAGTTGCCCTCTGTTGCGCCTGGCCACATAATCGAGACCGCCTACCTCGCGGAGAAGTACGGTTCTCAGGTCCCCTACCAACAGGTCCCCCTCTTCGGCGCCGGTGGCGATGGCCGCAACGTGCGGCCAAGCCCAAAGGAAGAAGATATTTTTTGGACGCAGGATGATTTACTCAACCGTGGCCACAACGTTCCTCTCACTAGTACGCGGCTCCCCCCTCTTCGTTCTATGCCACATTATTTATTTTCCCTCTAGACTTCATGAACGCACAGTACTACACTGAGATCTCCCTCGGCACGCCATCTCAGAGTTTCAAGGTCATCCTTGACACTGGGTATGCATCTTCCTCATCTCTCTTCGTCTTTTGCTCATCTTCATCTGTAGTTCCAGCAACCTCTGGGTACCTAGCATGCAATGCGTCTCCATTGCGTGCTTCCTTCATGCAAAGTATGACTCGGGAGCATCGTCTTCATACAAGGCCAATGGTTCTGATTTCTCCATCCAATATGGCTCTGGTTCGATGGAGGGATTCGTCTCGCAGGACAAACTCACCATTGGTGACCTGTCCATTCCTAACCAGGATTTCGCCGAAGCCACCAAGGAGCCCGGGCTCACGTTTGCCTTTGGCAAGTAAGTGCATTTCTTTTTGTCACGTCTCTTTGTTCTGACCTTTCCGAGGTTCGACGGTATTTTGGGTCTTGGATACAACACCATCTCAGTGAACGGCGTAGTCCCGCCGTTCTACAACATGATCGATCAGGGTCTTCTTGATGAGCCTGTATTTTCTTTCCGTATCGGTTCTTCAGAGGAGGATGGTGGTGAGGCCGTATTTGGTGGAATCGACGATGCAGCCTACACTGGCGAGATCACTTATGTTCCTGTTCGCCGCAAGGCCTACTGGGAGGTCGAGCTTGAGAAGGTATCCTTTGGGGACGACGAACTTGAACTCGAAAACACCGGTGCCGCTATTGACACAGGTAAGTTCAAGGCACCATCTTGTTTTGGAGATTATTCTCAACTTTATAGGTACCTCCTTGATCGCTCTTCCTACTGACGTGGCGGAGATGTTGAACACACAAATTGGTGCTAAGCGCTCTTGGAATGGTCAATATACAGTCGACTGTTCCAAGGTCTCCTCGCTGCCGGATCTGTCGTTTTATTTCAATGGCAAGCCATACCCTTTGAAGGGTAGTGACTATATCCTCGACATTCAAGGGACCTGCATCTCTGCCTTCACTGGCTTAGACATCAACTTGCCTGGTGGTGCGCTCTGGATCATTGGTAAAATTCTGATATGATTGCGCAGGAACGCACGCTGATTTTCTTGCAGGTGACGTCTTCCTCAGGCGCTACTTTACGGTGTATGACCTTGGGAAAAATGCCGTCGGTTTCGCCACCGCTGCATGAGGGTTATATTGTACACTACCATCCATTCCAATTTGTCGTGTAGATTCCCTGTCCCTTGATCTTAGTGATGTGCTTGATCTAATGGAGAGCAGTTGAAGTGACGCTTGAACCCATCCTTACCGCTATGTATATAGATTTTGTAGTTTCGGTTATGGCTCATAAGGACGTCCCTGACTCCCTGCTAAGCGTACGATTCACTTGAACAGCGCCCTCTGGAACTTGTTGCGCATTTGGTACAATTCTGAAATGACATCAAAGGTAATCTCGCCCGCGTTAGATGGGCTTTCTTTCGGTCACTACCAACACCTCCATTTTAACTAGTGTAATTTGAGGAAAGCTGACAATGGACGCCGATGAAGTCCCCTTGGCCGTGCCATGTCAGTCAACTTTGCGTAGCTTTCCACATGGAATTGCCCCGCCGTCCACAGCGAGATTACAGGTCTGGAGGCGACAAACGACCAGTACTGTGTGGGCTCGGCGTCTCGATAGAGTGAACGTCCTCGGCAGTGATGCTCATGGGCATACTGGGTGAGCATGCATGTTGTCACTACCGTAGGCTTTTTAACCCCTACTTTGTCTTACCGCTCCCCCAACTTAAAAAGATGCGTGAACGCCCTGAGCTGGTCACAAAACGGGGAACTTCTCATCAGTAGCGGGGATGATCAACAGTCAGTCTCTCAATCTTATGATCACCGTCCATTCATTCATGACATCTTATGCATCAGGGTGCGGGTGTGGCGAATGGATCATTCCCCAGATATTCAGAACGAATATCCATTCGCTTGCCAGACTGTGATAGAGACGGGTCACAGCGCGAATGTATTCAATGCGCATATGCTACCCTCGTCTACAAGAATGTGAATAGTGTATCCTCCGCACAGAATCCCTATTAGTATGCTCATCCAACATTTCTTAGCGCAACCGTAGCGGGTGACACTCAAGTTCGCGTGTTTGACGTTGGCGAGTCAGTTGGCCGTTCTCCTTCAGGCAATGAAATGAGCTACTCCACCAGACAAGCATGCATCCGTATTATGCGTTGTCATTCCAGGAGGACCAAACGCATCATCACAGAAGACAGTCCCGATTTCTTCCTGACGGTAGCCGAAGTCTGTATCCATGTCTCACGATTGTACCCACCCACTAAGTCATGTTTCAACACTAGGATGGGGAAGTCCGTCAACATGACCTCCGAACCCCGCACTCTTGTGCCAGAGGTGGTTGCCCTGCCCCCCTGGTTAAGCTACCACATGAACTTTCGACGATTGCACTCTCCCCACTAACACCTTACCAGTTTGTGGTGGGCGGTGAATCGCCTTTCGTGAGTGTGGTCATTATGCCACAAACTAACAAGGCTGACGTGCGTGTTCTCGAGGCTCACCTTTTTGATCGACGTCACGTAGGCCGTCATCTACAAGAAGAATGGGGGATGGCGCCCGATGTCGACGATGTGACGACATGTGTTCGACGTTTTTCTAGGTATTCTCGAGCGCCAGGAGAGGCGAAGGGATACGAACATATCACTGGCGCGCGAATGTCGGATTGCAATGGACATGAAGTGCGTTTGTGGAGAACAAAAAACAATTTTGTGCTGACGGCCTATCTTGGCAGCTTCTTTTGTGTGAGTGCTTCGCATGGTCGACTTGCTGTCGTCATGATGAACTCGCCCCAGCATTCAATTCGGATGCAGTGTACATGTACTCTACGCGAGATGAGCCAGGCGCAAGGTCAACAGACAGGACGTCGTCCATCCTGCCGCCAAATTCAGTCAGGGGTAAACAAAACGTGGCCGAATTGCCTTCGAAGACGCACAATATTGACAGTAGAGAGTATGAAGAAGCGCAGGGGATCCTCGAAAATCTCGAGGAAGACGAAGAGGCGGGAATGGACGTTGACGATTTCTTTGGTGACAGTGAGGATAACGACGACGTGCTGCTGGACGGACCTGAGAGTGACGACGACGGGAGGATCGCGTCGACTACTGACATGCATCCCGATGCTCCCGTGATCTATCCGCGCATGCGTTTCTCTGGACATTGCAATATTGAGACGGTCAAAGACGGTGAGTGCCCTTGGAAAGCTACCATGAGTGTGCGGTGGGTAATTGGCGGTTCATCTGCAGTGAACTTTTTGGGCCCTCGTGACGAATACGTCACCTCTGGCTCAGATGACGGTAACTTTTTCATATGGAAGAAATCGACTGGCGAACTAGTCGACGTTTTGGAAGGAGATGGCAGTGTTGTGAATGTCATCGAGGGTCATCCTACTCTTCCGCTCGTGGCCGTCAGCGGTATCGATACAACGATCAAGGTGATCTTCTTCTAGACTTGTCGTGGCTATCTTATTGAACCTGTTGCCGCAGTTGTTTGCCCCTGCTCGCGGCCCAGCGGCGCATTCCCAATACCGAAATGCCACCTCGATCATGAAGCGAAATGCCCGTGCTTCGAGGAGAGGCGTCAACCACTCGGTTAATCTACAGCTTGCCCGTTTCATAATGCACCATCAGGACCGTGCATGGGAGTTACGAAGTACTGAGGACGTGGCATCGGCTGATTCTGAGACTCGACTTGCGCATTGTATAAACCAATGAGGCTGAAGGAATAGTGTATGATTTACGATGTGCTATCTTTCAATAGTAATCGTGGCGGGACAACGTTGCGGTCAACATGCAGCTCAGCTACTCAGATGGCAGCTGGGAATTTCTTATGATAAATGTTACGGGCTCACACTTTTCCAGTCAACAACTACCGCCATTTTGACACAGTTAGTTCATGTCTCTGGGCTGGGCATTTCCGCCTCGCTAGGACCGGGTTTGATGTTGTGAAGGATCCGAGTCTGTCCACTTTGACACCCGCCACCACGTGAAAGGTCGCTGGCTTCCACACCACGGCATACAACCAAGACCAGGCCAACGCTGCTCGCGACATAGAAAGGCTGATTCTGAGTACTGGTATGCTTGCAAGTCTTTGCTGAACTTCACTTGTCGTTGTTATGTAAGTCCCGTTGTGTTTCGTGGTTCTGTAAAACCATTCAAGTTGAAGGGCCTCCAAGCTGATCATCTTTCGTGCTCTTCCTCACCCTCCACCTCTCGTTCTCTCGCCGAAAGTGTCTGTGATTTGAACGTTTGTTTGCTGTTTGCCGCACAAGTCCACCGTCTCTGTCTTCGACCACAAGGGGGACCCTCTTTGGCTTGGCCAATACACTTTTTTAGCCTCACTCTTCGTCCCACACCCTTCCACACCGACTCGAAGCCAAGTCCACCACATCTACTTGCTTATGCACTCTACGCAAAACAGATCCAAGCGTAAGCGTGGCAAAAATGTCGGCAACGACGACGAAACCGCATTGGCTCAAACGGCAGTCTCACGAGCGGACGATGCGCAGACGGACGCTTACGGGCGTTCTCGACCTCAAGCATACCAACAGCGTATGGACACCTACATCCCGTCGACATCCAGGACAGATTTCATGCACAGAGACGGCCCTTCATCCCATGCTGACTCACAAGACTACTTTCAACCGCGCACTTCTGACGGCCGCCATCGGAGTGGTAGAGATAACCATGATGTTACTGACTCAAGAGATGGTGACCAGCGAAGATCTCGAATCTCTCATGACAGCGACTTTCAAAGCGGGGGTAGGGACCGGACATCGAGGGATTTTGTCCAGGGTTACTCGGTTACACACCGCAACGAGTCACAGGGTTGGGCCTTGGCGGACAACCACGACGATGGTCCTCAGTGGAAATCTCCATCTCCGGACCGGCGAAGAGATAGAGAGGAGTTGGAGGAGGATCGAAGCAAGGGTCGGGACAACAGCCGAAACAGGGAGCCCCGTTCCCAAGGAAATCGTCGGTGGCAGAGTGACAATGGTTGGGAAACGCGCAAACGCGACCAACAACAGAACCGACGACCTCCAGACAATCAAGACGATGGCTCGTTCTCCAAGGAGGATCGATTTTGGGAACCTGGGCCTGGTTGGAATTCTCGTGGTGAACAAACATACCGCAACCAACGCGGCCGTGGTGGACCAGGAAAAATGAAAGGAAAGAAGAACAATCAGAACCGCCAGCGCCAGAGAGGTGACAAGGACCGGGATCATGACCGGCGTGACCGGCGCAACGACAATGATAATTTGAACAAGTGCGTCCATCATTTCGTTCATTTAACGCTATTCTCAGGAGTTTCTTCAGCTGGAAAAGAAGGGAGTTCCACCCTCTGCCCCCCAAGCCAGTTCGCAGTCCTGTCAAGCGACTGTCTTCTCCTTCCCGGTCACGGTCACGGACCCCGGACTCTGTCTACACTCGACCGTCGTCAAGGGGTCGCTCGCGATCAAGGTCATCCTCGCCACAGCTTGACGTCCATCATCCTAGTCCTGTACGACCACGTAGCAGTTCCCCGTCAGGAAGAGCTAATAGGTCAAGATCTCCGGCTTCATCCCATCACAACTACATCACCCGAGCGCCTCCGCGCAAGAGAAGTGTCTCCTCTCTGTCATCGGGAAGCTCGAGTCGGAGTCGGAGCTCGAGTCGAAGTCCTGGGAACCGACCAAGGGCAAAACACCGACTGCCACCCGCAACTTCGATCAGAGAAATCTCCCTTTCTATATCCAAGACCACCCTCCGACAACGCCCCGATTTTATTCTCAACCAAGAACCCGAGTCGACGAGAAACGAGACGGCCGGTGCTAATGGCAATCACAATGTACGTTCCTTTAGCTGCTTAGAAAAGGTTTTGAATTAAAATTTGAGCAGGCCGCCCCTTCCGCTTCCCCTCAATCAGCACGTCGATCTACCGAGCGTATGCCCCCTCCTCCCGTTATACCTCCGACCTCAGATTCCCGTCCCCAAGAAATAATTCTAACGCCATCGGCGATGCAGCAGCGACGCGACGCAGAATCTCCCACGAGAGGAAAACCCTCGAAATCTGCGGGTTTCAAGCCCATTGGGCCTGCGAGTTCGTCGGTGAAAATGTTCTTCCCACGCGATGATCAAGAGCATCATGGAGCTACGTTTAAACGCCATGAACTTCCTGCACGCCCCGAAATTCCGACTAAGCGCATGCATGAAGACGCCGCGACCGATCAGGAAGATTCCCGGCAGGCCACTGGAAAATCCCAACTCCAGCCCATGTTTCCAATGCTACAAGAGGCTATCCCGGTCTCGGTTGAGGTCATTCCCGAACCCCGACCGCCCTCGCCGACTGTTCATGATGCCCCGAAAGTCCCATTGTCACCGAAAGCTAACGGTGACCTTGTTGCGCCTCCACAACAACATCGTCCATCCGAGCCGGAAGCGGACGCGGTTACACGACCGTCGTCACCGAGTGTAACTTCTCGCAAGGAACTGTATGCGATCGTGAGCCAGGTTGGCGAAGGAACGTTTGGGAAGGTTTACAAAGCCCGAAATACGATCACCAATGTGCACGTTGCGCTAAAAAGGATACGGATGGAAGCGGAGAGAGATGGCTTCCCCGTTACCGCCATGCGGGAGATCAAGCTTCTCCAGTCACTGAGGCAGCAGAATATAGTGCGCCTTTACGAAATGATGGTATCGAACGGTAAGAATATTTGCTGATGATCGCCACCTCACTCACTTATTTGTAGGCTCGGTGTTCATGGTATTCGAGTATATGGACCACGATCTCACGGGTGTCCTTTCCCAAACACAATTTTCCTTCTCCGAAGCAAATCTGAAGTCGCTTTGCAACCAAATGCTCGCTGGTCTCGCATACTTGCACCACAAGGGGGTTATACATAGGGACGTAAAAGGCTCGAACATTCTGATCAACAATAGGGGCGAACTCAAGCTCGCCGACTTCGGGCTCGCCCGGTTCTATCAGAAACGGCGACGCATAGACTATACCAACCGGGTAATCACCCTTTGGTACAGACCGCCAGAACTTCTTTTTGGTGCGACGGTATATGGGCCGGAAGTAGATATGTGGAGCGCCGGGTAAGCCATGGTAGCTCGCTACTGAAAAAAAGTCTGACTCTCACTCGTTGTAATCTCCTAGTTGCATTATGCTCGAGCTATTTACCAAGAAACCAATATTCCAGGGAAACGATGAGATCCACCAACTCGACGTCATCTATCGTATCTTCGGCACGCCCACCCCAGAGCGATGGCCCGGTATCACTGGGCTGCCTTGGTACGAATTGGTGAAACCGAAGGAAGTGCTACAAGACCATTTCAGGGAGCTTTTCCAAAAGTAGGTTCTGTACGTTTTGGTCGTCGTTCGAAGCTCACACTGTATTAGATGGCTATCTCCTGCGGCTCTTGATCTGGCGGAGCAGTTACTGACGTACGATCCTACAAAACGGATCACTGCGGCGCAGGCCCTTGAAGCACCATATTTCACGGACGAGTTACCACCACCAGAGCTCCCAGTCGGGTGCGTACTGCGCATTTAAACCGCATATCATTGCTGACATCTCACCCCAGTTTGTCGTCACTTGAGGGCGAGTGGCACGAATTGGAGACTAAACGAGAGCGCGCAAAGAAACGCCGTAAATTGGAAAGTAGTATGCAGTCACATGCTGTCTAATAACACCCTTGGCTCGCTCGGAAACATATGTATCACCAGGTGGTGGTCACGAGACGATACCTTTTCACGCCGGCGCTTGAGTGAGACCTTGGATTGCAAGATGTTGCACGATTGATTCGACCTGCCGCAGGGTCAGCACGGGAACAATGAATGATGTAGAGAATATTACATTTGCTGCCGTAGTTCGTATTTGCATGTCCCATCGTTTCGTGAACGGCGCCCCTGTGGCTTCGCTGGTTTGTTCGACATCACCCAAACCCCCTGCCTTCCCTTGAGCATCATCCTCTTCCCTGCCTCCCTCGAACCAAATGAGTTTATCCACCTGATCAATCGAACCTTTCAATCGACCCTGCTCAATCATCTTTCGAGCCATTGTCTCCGCAGCGCTGGGGGCCAAGTCGAGTAATGCGCCTAACCCACGGAATGAGATATTATTATATATTTTGGAGCTGGCCAAGACGTTGTGTTCCATTACAGCACGATCAAGAACCGTTGACGGCCCTTTGCGTGTGCTCGTCGAGGGATCTGAGAGATCATCTTCGTCGACGGCAGAAGCCAGCCTATCATTGCTAGATAGTGTGATCTTAGCCAGCTGATGTGGTCGAAGGGACTCCTCAAAACTCTTGACCTCAGCTGGGCGGAGAATACGGTCGAGGAACATCTTAGAAAGGATGTTGTACGTCGGAAGATCCGAAGATCTTTCGTCACGGTACAAAGAAGCGAGTACACGGGAACGGTTAGGCCCCGCAGGTGCAAGAACGGCGCAGGTCACTGCGTGTGATCTGGGGTCCGCTCAGCTTATTTTGCTAGTCGTAGGCGTTGCATGCTTACAGAATTTGCTTTCGCTCCTCCTCGTCGATCTCTGCAACCCAGGAGAGTTCGTGATACCTCAAGGCGGCTTCCAAGAATTTGCGAGCGTAGTCACAAATTCTTGCTTGACATAGCTTAAACTGGAGTTGGAGCTCTTTATTTGTGGTGGAATTGCATAGGGAAGCTGCACGGTTGTAGTAAGTCTCTGCTTGTACTGGATCCTCATCTTCCAAGAGGAGGCGAACGATACGGATGTAGACGCGGAACTTGTCACCGTCAGGCAACGAACTAGTAGTAGCACTATTAACACGCGATGGTGGCGACACCAAGGCCATTGCTCATACCGCGAGCCAGAGTCGAGAGAAACGCCCATAAGGATGCGAGCAGCCTCGGTCCATTCTTCCTCAGCTTCCAGGAGATCAGCGAGTTGAAATCTCAGGGTGTTGACCTAGTAGGGAGTTGACATCAATGGATCTGGCCTGCGGGAGTGCTAGATACCTGTTCCTCGTAACTGGCTATTCGAGGCTGCAGGGTCGCGAGTGCGTCTTCGACGACGTGTTTGCGTACGCGGTGGTCGGTGATGGCACTGGCGCCAATGCTCTTGACGAGCTCTGAGATGACTTGTCTGCCTGTGACGAGGCCGACGATGTCTGGGTTGGCTACGGAGTCGATAAGAACATGGAGATCGGCGGGGAGGGAGGAGGGATCTGGACGCGATAGGGTTTCTGAGAGGAGGGAAAGGTAGGCGGGGGTCTTGTCCTTTTGTGCGAGGGTGGCCAGATGTGAAAGTTTTGCTTCCATCGCCATCGTCGATGTCGTACTAAACTAAGACGCGCCACGGATGCCATAAACCCGACATGGACTCTCACTCTCACTCTCATTCATGCCTTTCTCATCGTCCTTTCAATTCAACGACCAACACGTCTTTAAATACTGGTAGGTCCCCCGGCGGTGGGTAAGCTCTCACTGCCTCCACAATGTATCAGCAATTGATTGCACACGGTCGTCCTGACGATTTACTCACCCGCCATCTGCTCCAATCCCGGCTCACTGCGCCGCATCTGCATCAGACACCGCTGAGAACCGCTGTCTCATAGCCTCATGTTGCAGCCAGAACGTCGCATTATATCTGATGCCTTCTCTTCAAAACATTTCCTCACGCTCTCACATTCTCCTTTCTGCTTGCCAGCCTCATCCACTTGGTGGACCACAGACCGACTGAGGGCTACGCTGCTCCCCGACGTGTTTTTTGAGAAATGGCTTCTTTCGTCGACCGTCCACATTCATACCACACGATGCCCATCCTCCATCCCTTCCGACATTTGCCGCCCAGTCCTCCGGACACTGATCACGATTTGTCACATATTCCTCCGGTGTCTGGCAACCCGGGCGCAGACTTGGATATGACTCCGGCCACTGGTCGTTACCTGGGTGCCTCGCCCGAACGTACTAGATATCAACCTCGTAGGACGTCCACACTGTCGTATCAAAACTCGGGTGCTCGAGACCCTCGTGATCGTAGCCACGCACGGAGCACAAGGAATCTTGTAGTGGTTATCCCACCTCCTGACTTGCCGCTTGACCAGGGGCATCTTGGAAACGTTCTGTCAATGGGGCCCCGCTGTAGGCTCGCTCAAGGCATCCTAATGCCATTGTTTTCATCAGTGGGTATCCGAGTTATATATGTCGTGATAGTTCCAGACGCATTCATTCGCTTTCTTCAGATGTTTGGGCAACTCAATGCTATTGCCCGCGAGTACAATTTTCCAAGCACCGTGGGGCTTTGCCTTTACCTTCATGTCAACGAGAATGGCATTAAGATGACACCTCGTATTTCCGACGATTCATGGCAGTATCTCTTCGGCCACTTGTTCGAGGGTCGCCCATCTTCCAGTCAGCACTTGCCGATAGGCGGGAATATTGAATTCGATATCGACTTGAGCAAAGCGCGATGGTTTGACGCGTGGGTCGCAGGTACCTTACGGGACTCAAACCCAGCGTCTCCCCCAGTCATAACTTCTCAGGCATCGTTTGGAGCGCACTGGCAGGGAGAGAGCCAGACCACAAACGCAGATGAACAATTCATCGAGGATCGGTGGGATGCTTCAGGGTCGCATGCACTGGTCAACAACTCGCGACTGGAAACACATCGTCATCTTCCTAGGAAGCTTTCTCTTGTAGACCGACTTGATTCAAGCGGTGTCCGTGTATCTCCCAGATCCCAGAATCATCCCGATCATCCTGAATCTCCTGCCCATGCCTTGTCGCCAATCCCCCAGTCAGCCATTCATCTGACTGCGAAAAGTGACCTGGAGCATCGTGTAAACTCGTGGAGGGCGACAACGGAGTTGTACCCAGTCTCAATGACAGAAACATACCAGCCGGCCCCAGATGTCAAGGTATCCGTGGATGTGACGACCATGGATGAGTACGCTCTGGAGTGTAATTCTCGGAAGGCACTCAACAACGACCAACCCCTTTGGCCACTAACATCTACGGGGCCCCAGAGTCCTGTCATGGCATCGTCGATTGTGTCTTCTCCACCCTTTTCGGTACATCTTGATCGTCGTGCAAACGGGCCTGCTTCGATTACTCTGACCACGGTGACAAGCTGGGGCCCGGTCGATGACGACTGGTACCCGGTCGCTTCGAATGTGTCTTGGTTGCCTTCTCCTGACGTGGGTGAGCGCATGATTGAGGATATCATGGCCCCAAGACTCTGTGCAGTTTGGGGAAACTCCTTCGGGTGGCGCTCTGCAATAACATGGAAGGAGGTCTATCCGTATTCAGCTGCCCAGACAAAGCCCACGATCCAGGTACTCCTTCAAGACTTCAATGGCTTCGTGCCTCAGTATCCCAGCTTGGTGATCTGTAAGTAGCCATTGTCGCAGAGGATAGCTTGTGCCTTGACAATGAACCGCGTAGACCCAGCCGTTGAATCCCACCCTGACACGCATTCCCCGCCCAGTATCTTCAAGCATATCAAGTCCTCTCCCCGGTCGGTGTGGGGAAGTTCTTTTGGTTGGGAGAAGGCGGTGACCTGGCGAAAGGTTTACCCGTACTCGATAGTGACCATGCAGCCGGTCGCTCCCATCCAACTTCGCGGAGCAGGAGGACTGATGTCCAAGTACCCAAACCTTTGTATCTGTAAGTCTCAGGCTAGTTGCCTAGTCTACAAAGGCTCATCGAGAATAAGATTCTGCAATCTACCCAAACTTTGAAATCTATCCTGCTCGCACTGTCGAAGTGGATATTTCACAGCCAATCCCCATGACACTCAATGAATCAAGCAACTTCATAGCGTCTTACCCCAGTTTGGTGATTTGTATGGGCATGATGATTGATGGTTCTGCAAACACTGACAAACTATGGCAGATCCCGTCTTGTACTCTCGTCTGGACGCATATCCTCCGGTTGTCAAGGGCGTGAAAATGAAGGGGTCGAGTCAGGTGGATACAAACATACATTCGCTAGACGGCACATTGACCTCTTATCCAAACCTCGTTATTTGTGAGTGAAACTGTGCGTCTCAGCGATATTTCTTACCTCATCCCGCGGCCCAGACCCTGCTGTTTATCCACGTTTCGACATTTATCCAAAGGCTTTGCAAATCACTGAGGCGCTCAAGCGGGAGGTAGATTTGAGGTTGGCGAATGTGGGTGATCTTACAGCTGAGTATCCCAACATGATCATTTGTAAGTGAGAGACGTCATTATATATCCACAGACACTAACATTTGTGGAAGACCCGAGTGCATATCCTTACCTAGAGATATACCCGACACGGGCTACGGTGTGTATTGTGGGAATGAGGTACTCGCTCTTACTCATGAAGCAATGGATAGAGGAAACCAGCCTCAAGCGTAGCTTGGGGCATCTCGTTCGGATGGTTGGCAGCCAAGACCTGGCGCCAAGTTTATCCGTTACATACTGTAAATCCCTTGACGAGGCGACGTGTCGATGACGAAAGCAGATCTATCTCGAGGTCATGGAGTCAAAGCCCTGTAATTGGTGAGCGTCAATATCGTCCATGAACTGCATGTTCTCACATCTCGCAATGCTTTATCGCTGTCACGTAGCCGATATTATGATTGGGAAGCAGGCAGTCTGGGGAAGTTCGTTCGGATGGGAAATTGCGGCGACATGGCGCGCAGTGTGGCCAACGCCTTATGCACGGATTCATTCAAACACTAGTCCGGTATCTGTCCACCTAGGACAGCAGATCGACTCATCCTCACAGTATCCATACTTCATCTTATGTGAGTCTCGTCTCTATAGAGGGATCGAGTACCATTTCTGACGTGAACCCAAGATCCTGCTGCCTATCCTCATTTCGATATTTATCCGCCTCGTGCTGCCACCGAGACGACGAAGAAAAATCAATGTACCATCAACTTGATTCCCTATTATCCCAATCTAGTCATCTGTAAGGAAACGCGTGTCTCGTTGATTCTGCCGTCTGACATCTGTTAGATCCAGCAGTATATCCTCACCTTGATATATATCCAGCCTTTGCGAGGGATTCGGTTGCCGTAGAACGTGGAAAAGGACAATCTAATCTTCACCGCCGTCGCATAGCAATGTGGAGAGCTAAAACGGCAGCTCAAGTTGGACTAGCCGAACTGCTCGCCAACAACCACATTTGGGAAGTCGACGAGCCCCTCCAGCTTGACTTGGCCGATTATGCATGGTCTCGGAGCTCTACAGGCCCCCCCACGCCACCTCTAGAGCTACCCCCTACGCCATCCGTTCCGGGATCTGTGCATATAGACCGCCGGATTCAAGAGTCGGTGTTACTCACACCATCGACTGCGACGACGTGGGGCCCACAAGATGATGATTGGTACTCGGACATTGACAGTATCCAGCGCCTACCCTCTCCGGATCTCGGTCAGCGGGTTTTTGATGATTTCGAGACCGTTGGCTTTCATCATGCCGCGGCCCATGTGGTTTGGCCATTTTTCGGGAACGCAAACCAAGTGAAAAATGTTGCATCGGTCCTCGAGAAATCTGGTTCTGTCCCTGAATATCCACATCTAGTGATTTGTGAGTCAGCTTAGTAACACTGGCAGCCTTTGTCTGATCGATTTAGACCCTCATTTTGAGCTTTACCCAATTTCCACCTTGAAAAATCAGGTAGCTGAAACTGCTAATTCAAATATCTATCCTACTCTTGATATCTGTGAGTTTCACGCGCGAGCTACTATGCTGTACAGCGCTCACCACCGGCGCGTCTAGACCCTGCTGTTTACCCTCATTTCAATATTTATCCCACCGTTTTGCGAGTAGAAATCACCAGCAGGGTGCAGCACGAGCGAGTGCAATTGAGACTTCCTTCTCTGAATCCCAACTTTGATATCTGTGAGTCCGGATGCTATGGATTGTAATACATGCTCTAAGCTTCTAGCAGATCGTGCATGCTATCCTTATAATCTGAATTACGTCTACCCCTTCGTTAACGCAATCGAATCAACTCAAATCCCAATTGAAACTCCTCGTGGCTATCCGTGGCTTGTTATTTGTATGTCTGCCGATCTACTTGGTGATTTTCCCAGGTTGACACATTTGATAGATCCTCCGGTGTACCCATTCATAATCCCGTACTCTGGCTCTGCAGCTATGATCACCCAGCCGTTGAAACCAGAGCAATCACCTCCTATGTTTTCACCAATAGAATGGCAACCAGTCAGTGTGAAATTGCCCGCCCAGTACCCAATATTGGATCTCTGTGAGTGTTCAATTCATGCTGCTCAGGTTTCCACTATCTGATTAAATATAATTAGATCCTGCTGGTTACCCCCGGTCCCTTGAGTCCATATACCCCGCTGTCTCGGTTGATGATTGCCCAGAAGTGGCCAAGCCACAGTATCCTTGTATCTGGATCTGTACGTATTGCAAGAATGTATATTTTACACATTCTAACGTTACCAATCCCCAGACCCTGCCGTGTACCCCTTTGTGCAGCCGTATCCTGGCGTATTTGACCCGGGTCACATTCCTGGAGCACTTGATGAAGGTGAATATGTGTCTGCCAAGGCATCCCTTGTGTTTTCAGAGGTAATTAGTCGCAGGCAACCAATCTTATCTCGCTGCTGAAAATAGGTTACAGCTTATGCGCGTCGGTCCAGAATATGCAAATGCATTGCATCCACACTTTGAGCTCCACTCTACTCCACTAATGTTACCGCCACAAGGGCGAGCCGTACAAGATGTGTATGTTGGCGACTCGGCGACCCCTGCTCCGCGGGTACCGGTCACAACACAAAGAAATCGAAAAACTCATATAGAATTACATGCCTCAGTCTTTCGATCTTTAGGAAAGCGACCGGCACGTAAGTCGAAGACGCACGTACAGCTCCATACCGAAGTGTTCCAGGATGGCATCGTGTGGACCCCCAGCGGATTTGTGCAAGATATAGATATATTATCCCTGACCGGGAAGAAACCAGGGGACGTGCCGGTACGAGAATTGCCTCGTCGCCCACCCCAAGACAATTCCACCCGCTACCCATCACGCTCGGGATCAGGAACTAATACCACCCATTCACCGGACAAGGTTGTCTTTCCTCTCGCTCAACCACCACCCCTACCTCCGATATCTCCTCTCCGCGTTCGCAGTCCAGGAGTTTCATCTCAGCTATCCTTGGCTGTGTCCGAGAGTCCAATGCCACGCGTTTCCTTGCCTTCCATTACACACACGCATAAGCGGACGGTGAGTTCACGCTTGACCCGGGCTGTCAAAGCTATGATGCCTGGACTACAAAGCCGTAACTCGGATGTACCTCCTGAAAGCCCTCCTCCCGATGATAATAAGGAACGCGTCAAGGATCCCCAATCCCCAACGAAGTTCCTGTCGTTGATCGACCGACGGCCGATAGTGGTGCCTTCTCGCCCTCGCGCCAATACTTCTGAATTCCTGACTCGTGCTCCGCCAAGCTCGCAAAGAAAGGAGAGCTTGGTTTTGCAAAGAGCGAGGGCATACGAGCAGACAGCTGGTGCGTCTTTGAGAGAATCAGACCTCTGACACAGGGTCCCTGACTGTTTGTTGTTGCTAGCGACGAATCAGTCTTCCGGTGCCATTGGCACCAGGGGTGCGCATGCCCCATTCATACTTCCACCGTTTCCCCCGATCCCTCCCATGACTGACGTGGTCGAGGCGATCGAAAAATCTAGAATTACTTTTTCTTAGAAAACACTCCACTACGTTCGTTTCGTTCGTCGCTATTATCTCGTAAATCATTGGTAAATATATGATACAAATGCATGTCAAGAAATAAGATGATCAGTCGTGGTACGGAGGTGGTTGATCGACCGTAGCTAGCGTGTATCCCAAGCCAGGCATGGAACTGGAGCTTTGATCTGGTGGGGGCGACGGTGCAAGCGCCGCGGAAACGCTCTGAGATCCATGTAGTGCCAATTCCCGAGCCTCTCTCGATGTCCGCTCCCTCTCATCGCGCATCATCTTGCTTTTGCGATCATCCAAAAACGCCAACTTTACCTATCGAGACGAAAGGAGGGGGGGGGGGGGTCAGGTCAACGTGACGACCAAAAGACGCAAACCAGCGACGTCGAGTTCCTTGTCATTCAAGCAAAAGAAGAAGAAAAACGCACGTTCTGAGCGACCGCTGCCGCTGCTGCTTTCTGCTCTTCCCTACTCCGCCGTGACCGTTCTTCCTTTTGCGTCTCACGATCGATAGCTTCCCTGAGCATCGCAGCGCCGATGTGTAGGTCCGCAATCTTACTGGGGTTGAACACGTAATACGACTGAAAGTCCGTCACCTCGAAACAACAGGCTCGTGCGTCAAAAAAAGAAAAGAAAAGAAAGGCCAGGCCGACCACTGGCTAATGTAAACGACTCACCTTTTGGCGGAATCCAAGCTGGAAGAAAGAGAAACGAACGAGGGTGAACGAAAAAAAAAAGAACGACGTTCATATTATTATTATTTGAATGAGGTGAAGGACGGAAGAGCGTCACGCGACGTGAACCCACCGCTAGAGCATACTCCAGAGCGCCTTTCGGTTCTATTAACCGGCGCTTGATGGTATCGTTTTCGTGCTTGAACGTATGATACCTCAGATTGTCTGGTTCGCGCGAGATGTTCTCCGCAATGGTGGACAAGGTCTACATCGTGTCAGATGATATTCTGAGAGGTCGAGTACGAGAGCGCTGGCCCGTCGCCACAACTCGCCTTGAGAGAGTCCATCGCGATCTCTTTCGAGTTTGGTCGAAAGATGCCAGGATCGATGAGACGGCGAAACATTTGTCGTTTCTCGCCCTCTTGCATTCGAAGCTGAGCACCGGAAGTATTCGCTTCCGTCACGCTTGGGTTGCGTCTGGCAGCAGCCTCTGCCAGTACTTGAGCCGTGGGAGGTGGTCCGCTGGTCATCGTGGTTCAGGTTTAGCGGATCAGTGGCGAACTCAGGAGCTACTTGAAATAGCCGCGGCAGTGAGAAATACGTACATTTTGATTATCGAATACTATTCTATGGCTACAGAGGGTACCAATTAAAACAAATAACAAAGTCCATCGAGATTCCTTGTATCAATCCGAGTCCACATCTTCCAACATCCCTTCGTAATCATAATCAACCCGAGCGTCTTGCGCGAGGGACGACAGGCCAGCTGCTCGGACAGATTTAGGGTCATAAAGAGAAGTTTCGTCTTCGGAGGAGCTATCACTCCTCCACGGCAGCTCATGTCTATCTGGGCTGGACTCTTTGCTCCTCGCAACCCTGGAAGACCTGAGCGGGGGGGGAAACGGCATCTTGAGTGCGGAAACGGAATTCCGTCTTAATTTGGTGAAAAAAGCGGATCGCGCAGAGCCGCTGGCACGTTGTGGCGTAGGAGAGCGGTCTGCTGTAGCAGGTATATCTTCTTCGGGAGATCCTCGCGACTCCAAAAGATCTGAAGCCCATTTGCGACGAAGAACAGGAGAGCGGAGGGGGTCTGTGGTGTTTGTGTATCCAGCGTCACCAGGCGTGGACATCCCGGACTCCACAACGTCGTTGACAATAGGTCGTCCACGCCGAAAGTACCATGCTGTCCCGTTATCAGCGAAGGCCTTTTCCGCATCAGGATCCATCGCTAAAGGCGCCTCGGTGATTGTTGAAGTTCCTGGCACTCGAGTTCCTTTAAGAGGTTTGTCGTTGATGGTACCATCTGTGTCAGTGGGGGTCTGGTTAGATCGTACACGTATGGCACGGCGGACAGCTTGTCGACCGAGCATTATCTGCTGCTCGATCCGATACCGGTTCTCTATCATGTGCAACTTCGAAAGCCACGTTAATTACGCACAATTGGCTGGAAGAGTGACTCACCTTTGGCCAAGTAACCATTTCGCCGACTCGGATCATCCTCTGAAGCTCAGGGGGGTCCGGATCACTCAATAAATGGAACCAGTCCTATGAAGGGTTAAAACAAAATAAATACACAGTGAATTTTTAAAGATACGCACTAAGAGTCGGGTCCTTGGCCATATGCTAACAAAAGTATAAGATATAAAACGTAATCGTTAACCATGATCAGTACATACGTTACGGTGCCATCGAATCGCTGAAGGAAGACACTAGACCAATCCTGACCCAGCAGCTGTGGAAGTAGTTCGAGGTCTCGGATGACCTACAAGCCAAGTTCGTTTATGGGTGCTGATTGTACTCGGGATGTGTCATTTACCTTGAAATTCTTCGTAAGCTCTAATTTGAGCCATTGTTCAGCAGCGGATAACAAGTAGTTGCCTCTCCAGCCTGGTTCCT
Source organism: Butyriboletus loyo (assembly GCA_038093515.1). Classification (NCBI taxonomy): domain Eukaryota; kingdom Fungi; phylum Basidiomycota; class Agaricomycetes; order Boletales; family Boletaceae; genus Butyriboletus; species Butyriboletus loyo. Next base: position 145,359 of record JBBPSI010000034.1, read on the forward strand.
GTATCAATTATGGTGAACCCAGAGAGGCCGTTTGGGACGTACCTTTCCCTTTCCTATGAGCTACCGGTTTCCCAGCGGAACCCCGAGGCGCAAAGAAAAATAAATGGACATGTGGGTTCACCTGCGATACGACTGGATGGGTGACTATAAATAAGACATCAATCAGTACTGCAAGGTATCGAAACAAAGATCAGTTATACCATTGAAGTAAAGATTGAGAGCTTGAATCGGTATATCCACCCTGCAAACGAACGTGAGCAGAGAAAGCTTATATTATCAAGATCGGCGTGTCGCGAACCTTAGAGATCCGTCCTTGAACTTAATTCCCCAATTCCACGGTACAAGACGGCCGTCCTGGAGCTTCTGCATCAGCACTACCGGATTCAGTATACCAGGTACTGCCGCTGAGGCCAGTAGTGCACTCCAGATGACCGTATCCGGTGCAGTAACGTAATTAAGTAACTTTGTTGGCCTGTACGCGCGAAATCAGAAGAGTTTTGAACAGCCGACGGCGGAACTGACGAGTGACGGTCAGCTGGGATGACAGATATATTAAGGATCCGTCCTGTCCTGAGATAAGCCTCGTGAAAAGTCATCGAGCCCCTCGTGAAGAATGCAGACTAGATCATGATGTTAATCAAGAATAATCATTCCGAAGCAACCAACCTTTCGAGCCCACGTCACACTGTCGAACCGAGCACCTGTCTTCCAGAAGCGCTTGAACCAAACCTCGAAAGGTTCCTCGCAAGCCGTGAGTTTGTGGGCTAATTCAGGGACCAAGAGGGCTTTCAATTCTTCGTCCGTTCTAGTGCATGCAAGTGCGGCAACAAGACCACCAGCAGAGGTCCCTGCAATCACCCGAGGTAACAAACCAGCATCCAGGAATGCCTTCACTACTCCTATATGGTCTACATTCCGAACGGTTACCAAGCAGCATTCTCATGAATTAATTTACGCACAATACCCGAATGACGCGCCACCAGATAGGCACAGTGCCGATGTACCAAGATTGGCGCTTGCACCCTTGAAAAATCGCTTCTTCTCTTCGCTTGATAATTCCGTTGACTCGCGGATGAACTTGAGAGCTCTTTCTTGCTCCCCATGATATGCTGAGGGGAGAGAAAACCGTCACCTCATCAGTAAAACCAAGCTGGAGTAGCAACACACATTCGATCAGATTCTTGGTCCCTAGAAAGGTCTGAAACAGAGTGAGATATGTATCGATAACTCGGCAAGAAAAAAAGCGACCTCGCTGTACAGCCTGTAGCGTAACGATCAGTAGGAGAGTTGGATCAGTCAGAACACGTGCTCATTACCTCGGTGATTCTACGCCAGCAAAGTTACTCCGAATACATGTTTCGAGTATTCCGAGCACTCCACGAACGTCGTTTCTCTCTCTCAAAATCTTGAGCGACCGATTGACCTGGCCGTGAAGATCAGACAAGGTCTCTCGACGAGAGCTGACTATATTTGTACCTTCTTGACCAACTTCCAGTCGTAGAACGGGTCTTCGTCGATCTGTTTCCACTCATGGAAATCCAAGTACCTATCCAGGGTAAGGGCTGCTTCTTTCCACTCCTGTAGTACACAATAAGGATAGCGTCGTTGAACCCGGGGAGTCAGAGTTTGACGTGTATGTACTTACTTCGTATGTTCTTGAAGCGCGAAGACGTCGACGAAATTCGCCTTTTCGACCCCTCCCTGATGGAGCGTGAGACAGGATCGTGATAGCCCACCGTTCGACTCACAAGCAGACAACCATTCCTTGGCGTTAACTACCTGTCTGGTAAATATGTAAAAACTGAACTGCGCAGCAATGATGACAAAAATGAACAACTGTGACAGACCGAGAAAGCTATGAATATGATTCCGCAGGTGAAAGTTGACATCTTTGCATACCAGGAGCGGCCACCTTACGAGGAGGAATAGCCAATCTTGCCTGTGCTCCGGAGACCTTTCTCCCTTCCTCCTCCTTGACCGAGATTAATGCGAGAATTGGTGGACAGGCACGGAATGAATACCTCTTGACTTTGAGATTGATGGGAGCGAAATCGGAGAGCGCAGAAACCTTTCTTATTCGCGGGCTTTGGGGGGTTGGAGTGCCCGGATATGTGCTTGGCGACGCGGCATCGAAGTGATCATGCTCATCCAGCTGCAGTGCTGCCTTGAAAGCATCGATGTGACTAATGAACTCAGCGAAGGAACATGCGGAAACGGCGGCAAGCTCACGACTCGTCAACGTAGTCGAAATTGAGGCTGTCCGTCGAGCTTGTGGGGTTCATCTGTACTCGGAGTGTTCGTCGCTCGGAGGCAAGAGTGACGTATTACATAATCATATCTACGCGACACGGTCAGGATGCTTTATTGAGCCACTTCTTGACATTGGTCTGTCCCATCGCATTCACCGCTTGCTTTACCGCTCTCCTCTCGACCAGACAACGGTAACGTACAAACTCAGGAGCAATGTTGGGCGATGGTGCAGCAACGCTTGTGAACATATGTTTACCCACTAGCTCTTCAAAGTTCTGAAGTGGGAAGATCTCGGATGAGAAACGAATATAGTTGCTTATGGGACGTACTCTCATGAGAACATTTCGGGTACATCTAGCCATTCCAATGCTCCCCCCTTCGATCTGAATGGGCGCCGCCGAAGACGCGCGAAATTCCTCCCGGAATGCATCATAGAGCATCTCAAATGTGATCATGTCGTGACCGGCTGAGTGTGCGTGCATGGCAGCAACCAAAAGACAGATCGAGGGGTAAGATAGTGCTTCATTTTGTGCACACATTCAGCGTGACGGTCTGACAGAAAGCAAGGAAATCTTACCTTGTAAGTTGTAAAACCTCGGGCGAAGTCGCTGAGCCAAAACCGCCGCTGAGATGTGGGATACTGTTGGAAATGGGGACGTTGTCCGTAAATTGGTGATGATAGCAGTCTATATCGCGGTTACACCCTGTCAAGTGATATAAATCTGACTGCTCACCAGCATTTGCTGGAGCATTCTGACATCCCGAGTCAGCGCAAACGTATCCTTTATTGTCTCCACGACTTTCCGATCTTCAAGAAAAGTGTGCACTGCAAGATTCCAAAGGGTACCCCATTCGCTGGAATCGTCAACAGGAGTGTTAAGCAGTCGTCGCGAGATATCTATCCAGAAGAGTACATCGGACGGAGGCGCGGTTCGTATCATGCGGCCTGAAAACCGGCTCTTTACACGCTTTTCTAATAGGTTGATCGTGTCGATGCGGGTGGTGATGCCAACGACTGCCAGTCCATTATCACCTTGCCCCACCTTGCAGCTTTGGACGGTATCCAATAGACAATAAAGTAGGGACTGCCTGGCATGTTGTGCAAAGAGATCAAAGGCATCAAGGATAACGATGGTTGGACGCGAGAGGGTGGGCAGTACAGATATCAAAGCGGGGAGGTGAGATGGTGGAGGGACGGATATCGTGGGTCCTGGATCGATAAATGGATTAGGTTCCTCCTCCGTTCCGTTTGCGTCCTCGTCTATATTGTGTAAGAACGACTTCCCGGTTTGCTGGGACAGCTGTCGTGCAATTTCGCGCAGTGCTAAGCGGTCATTATGTTGGGTGTGGCCAGATAGCCGAAGTACTATCGGTTCCTGTGGCAGATCCTTAATTGCTCGCTCAATGAGCTATTTGACCATTATTCATAAGGCAATATTCATTGGTGATGAGAAAGACGTACGGAGGTTTTCCCACTTCCGCGGGGTCCAAGCAAAAGGCAACTATTACCTTCTCCACGGATCACTGTACCATGGAGTAAATTGTGCAATTGAGTGTAGGCAGTACTATTGGTGGATAAGTAGTCGTGATCATCAAGGTCTTCCGGTAACCGAGATGACTGGAGCGCACGCAGGATAGCGCGTTTTTGTAGTCGAAGACAAGGTACGAGGTGAGTGGGCAAAACACCAGGGAGTTTGACAGGAGAGGGTAAAGATGTGAAATTACTGCCTTTCTTGGGGGAACGTGGACGACTGGCATGCTTGCTCGGCGTGGTAGGTACGTCGTTGGATTGGTGCTGCAGTTTTGAGGGAGAGACACGTGGGGTATGAGGAGGGCGGACTCGCGAAGGGGTTGATGGAAGTTGAACACTTGTCACCGAGACAAATGGTGAAGCAGGTCCGGGACGTGGTCGCCCCGAAGGAGTGGAAGGCACTTCACAGATGGAGGCAGCCTTGAGCTTCAAACCAGTTGCACCACTGGCGGCCGGGGATGCACAAGCGGCGCTTGTCCTGAGTGTGATGGCCCTGGGGGTCGTGATTTCTACACAATCCATCATGACCCGTGCTGGCCCGGGTCGGCGACCAGGGGTTGATGGGGGGACAAGGGGTTTGGACGAGAGGTTGAGTTCATCTGGCTCGTCAAGAGATGTGTCTTCTTTGCTCAAGACGGATGTCGCATCGACAATGGGCTGTTGTCTTCTGCGTGTAACACGCTTTGGAGCGGCGTTGTCCTCTGGGGCTTTTCGTTTGGGAGGCATCGTAGACGCGTCGCGCGCGCAATACCCACGCTGTTGTCGACCACGATGGGTTTCACAGGGTGCGTCGGACTCCACGATCAGTCCACCACAGCTCACTTTTGTACAGATTGGCGAGATGGATAAACCCACCGACGTCGGGGTTAGAACTCATCGCAGAAAACATCATACGAAATCATCATGTTCGTAGCTCTTCGCCGCAATCGACACCCCTCGTGTTGATTCCTGTCCCAGGGTCAAAGCAGAGGACGCTGGACTCTCGGCGTTCGCTCGTACAGGTCAACCATCGGCTCTATACCGGGCCTCTCCGTCCATGCTGAACGGTCCATGTGTGCGCTGACGATGAATGACCATGTCTTTGTGCTGTTGGAGGACCCTGCTGCCCCGTCCCGTGCAGACGTTTTGGCAGCGGTTCAGAATACCGCCAGCCAAGGCAGTGATGTCCGCATGTCTTCCCAAGTGACCCATCCGCCACATTATCGCACCACCTTCCTTACTCTCCGACCTCCAGGCGCATTGGAACAATTGCTTAGCCAACTGAAAGCACGCTGGATACCTGTCAGACAGAGCAGCAATGCCACTTCGCAGCGTGGGCAGACTTCATCTCAGCAACTGACTGTCGAAGGACACGTCTTTGCGATCGGTAATGACTGGCTCGTTCGCGTGGGGAACGTCATTCTTGCGGGTGGTGCGGTGAAGGGTATGTTGCTGGAGGTCAGTGGAACGTCGTCCGATTCTACTACTGTCTGTTTACGTTGACACGTAGGCCGAATATCTCCCACTCCCAGTCCTTCATTCGCAGGCCGCCGACGGTACATCTGAACTATTGTCCAATCTCCTATTGTCAGTGCTTCCAAACATACGGGACGCAAAGACAGTCGCTGTAGCGGTCAGTGATTCTCAGTGGGAGGAGGTGCTCTGGGATCGCGAAGAGGAGGAGAGGGTGAGCAGAGAAATGGATGTTGGAGAGGACCAAGAGGAGATGTTTGTGGCAGGTGAAGAAGGTCTCCCAGCACAACGAAGGGGCGACTGGGTTGGCGTAGACCGAGACCGCAGATCTGCGTTCCTGATCATTGGTGCATTGCGGTCGGAGGGTATTTTGTGACGCGTTTCGAGTTTTAGTTTGATAGTCGTGCGAGACCGCGTACTTGCCCCGTTGATCCATCTCTGACCATGTGTGGTTTTGTTCGGCGACCCCACTCGCGTCCTCTGTCCACCGCCCTTCACTTCTATCGAAATCGTCAACTGGACATCTATGCTGCGAAGCAGGCAAACCGACTCACCCTTCGACAGCTCGTATACGACTTCTCCTACTGTCACTCTGTTGTCACTCATCCATACCATGTCAGGTGTTTTTCGGACGGCAAATGGACGAGGACCGGCTGATCAAGGCACGAGTCGTGCTTGCTGCTACTATCCTCATACAATGACTGGTTCTTTAGAGCGCCAACTATGTCCGCACCGAGATACCAGTTCGAATAGCTCACCGGATAAGAGACCTCCAGGCACTTCCGTATGTAGTAGTCACACAGGAGGGAGTCGCCAGCGTATACGACGTGAGCACCACCCAGCGTGTTTATCGCTCCGTCTAGCTCACTGTCCCGTTCCAGCTCTACTGGTCTGCTTTCGAGAAGTACCGCACATCCTTTGCTACGCCGCAGGGTACTGATTCGCGCACAGATTCAGACGTTTTCCTAAAATTACTAACTTATCCGAGAACGAGACCTTTTGTGAATTTTTAGAAAGCATTCTGGAAGAGCAGTGCGTTCGGTTATCCCCAGACCCAGTGTCCAGTCTGAGCCAACCCCTAGCGCTCCCGTAATACCGAGCCTCTCCCTTGGATTGTCTCTCGCATCACCTCATCTTCCTCCTGACTCTCTCGATTCGTTCATGCACCGGATGTTGGTTTCGCGCATATCAAGGCGTGTACTCACTGAGCATCACCTTGCGTTAACGAAATCGCTGGGAAAGAACCAGCTGGAGACACAAGATCCGCATGTCGGTATTATCTATACTGCGCTGGACATCAAAATTAGCATCGATAAATGCGCGAAGCTCCTGCGAAACCGACCATACAGCATCGAGAACGACACGGAAGAGAGTAGGTCCGACACAGGATGGCCGGAAGTCATTGTCGATGGGCATTTGGATACAAAGTTCTCGTACATACGGGAACATCTGGAGTAAGCACGCTCATCATCGACCCATCCGAGCAACGACTAAACCCTAGAAGATACATCCTGTTTGAACTGTTGAAAAACGTGAGTTCTCACCGGTTTCATGAACAGTTGCTTCATGCATCCTCTTGGCAGGCAATGCGAGCCACTGGACTGCGACATCGGGACGCGATCGTCTTACCACCCATCCGTGCTACAATTGTGGCTGGGGAAAACGATATCGGTGTTCGTATATCAGATCAAGGTCAGAATAACAAGTGTTTATGGTATAATTTCCTTATATTTTGCAGGAGGTGGGCTTTTTTCGGCCCCCATCCAATCACCTTCCGATCTGTTCTCGTTTTCCCACATCCGTAATGCGATGAGGATGAATGACGACCGCTTGGGAGCCCTGCGAACTGCAAGTACAAAGGGTGTAAGAGCGACGGTTGCCGAGCAGGTCGGAGACGAGATGGAGCGTTCGCAAGAGGGTAAGGACCCTGAGAGAGAAGCAGGGATTGCGCCACATCAACAAATAGGTTTAGGATTGCCCATGAGTAACATATTTGCAACGTGGGTTTCGTTTCATCCTTCAGGCAAGACCTGACATCCCTGGGACCCTGCCTAGGTATTTCGGAGGCTCTCTGGAATTAGTGTCTTTGGATGGATGGGGTAAGCGGATTGATCCTTTGTGCCTACCTGCCGATTATTGACGTGTATCCTTAGGAACAGATGTATTTCTGCGGCTACCGAAGCTGGTGAGTGGTTTCGGCAGAAGGGTGAACCGGAACTGAACTGCGCATCACACAGGGAACGAATCTAGAAGGAATCGAAGTGTAGAGTTTAATGATGGTCGACCTGGATGACCGGAGATGAGCGAGGGTACATATGCAGTTAGTGAGGTGGCGAGTAGAGTGACCGAAATGAGTCAAACTTGACAAAGACCGCGATTCTCGGACGAGGTTTACGAAAGAAACACGCCGCCGCTTGCAGGTATGGGCGCTCTCTTGTCACTCACAAGGCTCCAACACCTCGCAGTCTCTCCAGCCAGCATCTCTTCCATGCCCTTTCACCAATACTAAAACCTCCAAGCATGAGCGAGCGCTACGTCCCGCCCCCACCGCCCTACGAACTCTCCCTTCAGCGCGACCAGAAGGTTGCCGAGGAAGTGCAAGCGCTCGAGGCTTCGAAAGAAAGCCCATTCCGAGACGAGGAATGGAAAGACTCCAAAGCCCTCGCTGACGAAACCTTGGGGAACATTGCAATTCACAGCCTCTCTAGTGTCCCGAAACGCCCAACCAGGTTGGACAGCACGAACCTTCGAGCTCCACGGCCTCTTCCCCCCAGTCCTGCGGGTAATGTTGATACCCCCTCACTTGATCCACGAGGCAAATCCAGACCCGTCGTAGACACCAAAACGTATGCAATACAAAATGGTCATGAAAGGGAGCCACACTCTCCTGCCCCTCCTCCGTTCTCTGCGATAGAATCTTCCTTCGGGGAACACTCCCACCTGCAGAGTGCGTTCCATCCAAGCACATCGGTCCACCCCTTTCCCTCGCACTACCCTTCCCAGCTGTCATATGAAACCCCTCGTCGAAACCACGGCAATCGACGGCCAGCTTCCGCATGTTCTCCGATACAACGTTATGCAGAGACAACGCTCAGACATTCCCCACATGTGTCTTCCGAATCTACGTCGTATTCGCTGCCACAAAATAAGAGTTTTGAGACACGCTTGCCATTCGATCCTTCTGTAGCATACTCTGACTCGCAAGCCAATATCCGGACCGCATTTTCAGCGCGGCGAGGAGCAGCCGCCTCCCTGTATAGGCCAGTTTTTGACTGCGAAGGGTTGATGCTTCGTCCTGACGGCCATTTTCAGTTCTGCTGTATCATCACATTTGCATCTCGATTCTGCCATGATCCCTGGACCACCCCAATCTTATGTGTGAGCATCTCTCCTTGGTTCACTTGCTTTTGATCTGTCGAGAAAATGGACCTGCTAACAAACATGCTAGTCCTGCGCGACCCGCGCTATGGAATACTGAGTCATCGGATATGGACCAGACTGATGTACGACCCCACCCTCTTGTCCCCGTATATCCTTCGCCCTCAACATTTTCTTTATATACCCGAAGGCTGAGGATGAGCACTGGATATGAACAAAGATGGGCTACGTCCGAGTCTGACATCACGAAGCATGTGTACCATAATAATTGACCCTCTATAGGGTTTCGACATGTTCCCTTTTCGTTCATTTGTTATGCCCAGATGTATCGCTTTAGTCGTCCTTCCTCATGTACCATTTATGCAATATGCGATCCAGCCATTGGCATTAGACATGAGCGCTTGAGCCCCCGACTTTTACCGCCCGTTTCATCTGATTTACATAATCAAGTCCTTCGTGGCCGACGCTACTTGACACCATGAATGCCCCCGCAGTCCTCCGTACAGCTCTACGACGACCGCGTCCATGCCCCCGTCCATGTAGTCATATCTTCAGGTTGTCCGCTGTTCACCAGCTCCGACGCCAACAATCACTACGCCAAATCCATACCACCCGTTCCCTGCACGCCCCGGGCCACCCGACCACCCTCACGAACATGCTCGCCTCCGACGTGCCTCCCCCCGTCCAAGTTTCCTCCGTCGGACTTACAGGTATCAAACTCGCAGACGGACTCGTGTTGACGGGTCCAGTGGTGTTTCTAGACGGAAAAGTACTCCTGTGGGACGTTCCTGGCGTAATAAAGCGGAACGGGGGTACGAGTTCTTGGGACGAATGGACGAGGGAGCATTGGGAGGTGTTTCAGGTCGTCGTTCCAAAGCCCGGTAAGCCGTTTGCTGCTTCTGCGTACCTATCGGCCTGGTTGTTTGACCGAGCTCTCGTAGAGATTCTGATTTTTGGGACCGGTGCGAGGATGGAGCTCGTGCCGAGTCGTATTCGAGGGTATATGAAGGAGCTGGGGATACAGATGGATGTCATGGATACGGTGGGTGGATCGTTCTTGGTCGTGTGCTGTGCAAGTTGCTCACGCTTGTGTTCTCTATTCTCCATGTCCGTTTTAGAAGAACGCGTGTTCGACTTATAATTTACTGGCGGAGGAGGGTCGACGCGTGGCTGCTGCGCTACTCCCCATCGAGCCCAAGAAATGGACTAGGAAAGAAGGACGGTGATGTACTTACCATCAATATTCTGATCATTCTGATGCAATTTCCACCATTACGAACGACCGCGATCCAACGTAAAAACGTACAGTATGATATATCTCATTGCTTGGATAATACACGTTCCCCCCTAACATGTAGTAGACTTATTCTGGTGGTGCTTTTCGCTTTCCCTTGCCGACTGCCGCGGGTGATTCTGGTGCCGGTGGGGCTCGACGGGGCTCCTCACCTTCCTCATCTATGAGGGAAGGCTGGGAAACCTCGACAGGCAGCAGATTGTCTGGAGTCAGCGAGCAAAAATTGTTGGAAGAGGGAGGAAGAGAAAGCGGACATACCATCCTCATCTCTAAATTGGACGTACAACATTTCCCAGTTATTGAGTAGTCCTTTTATGGGCGTCGATGGATCCAAGGCCTCGTATGACACCGGCACAGATGCAGACGAAGCCGCGTTAGATCTCCACTTGTCTTTCACTACTCGGCACAACTCAAAATCCTCCGTCGAGTCAACGCGAGGTACCTCTGCGGCTCCTCCCTCTTCGTCCATCATGTCGACATCCTCACCGGGCGCGGTCGGGATGCGTGGTACACATGATGAGGATGAGAGAACAGCAGATGTAGTAAGCGCCGATAATGCCTCCTCTTTCAATTTCGCGACGGTCGAGGACGGATGGGCTGTGAGAAAGACGGTGAGTCTGTGGGTTTTGAGGAGAAGTTGGTACGCTTTGGGAGGTGCGCGTTGCGGCTTTGCAGTGGATATTCAGGGCATATCCGGGCAGGCATATTAAACATTGGATGAGACTCACCATGTTGTTCTGTACGCGTCGAATTGGAGGTGATCGCGTCGCGGATGCTTTTGCGTCCTGTAATTGTGGTGGGAACGACCTTCCATTCTCGTCTCCCGGTCTCCTCCAACGCAAAGCAGTCGTTCGTTCCACACAGTAGGCTACGATGAGCATTTTCCGCAACAGCGCCTCTTCTTCGACTCCTTACAAGGACGAAACACCACTCCCCGACTCAGTCCCAAATGTGCAGGAGTTGGGCGTGACCAGCGCACCGCTCAAAAGTGCTGCCTTTTTCATCGGAGCGTATTGCAAGGAGTACAATGGTGCGTCTTTTAGAGCGGCTTGCACTTGAGCAGTGCGTGCTGAATGGATGGTGACGTGTGTCCGTTGGTGTCTTCGGGAATGGATAAACCACTATGGCGTGATCGGTGCTTGGTGTCATCGTGCGCGGTTCAGAGGACTTTATGCTTTGCAAGAACGAAGCGGGTAGTGATCCTGGACGGTGTTTGAAGGAAGGCCGACGGGTGACACGGTGTGCTACCGACTTGTGAGTCGTTTCGCCCAATCCGTCGTTGCCGTATATCCTGCTTGGATGTATATCTGATTGGCGTGTGCTCGTGCAGGATCAACAAGATGCGTGACAACTGCTTGGAACAGTTTGAAGCGCATTGGGATTGTCTGGAGCTGAATAACCAGGTGTGTATTTGTTCCCCTCCCGTCGAGGCAGCCCAATTTGACCCACGATGCTACGCAGGAGTATTACGCATGCCGCAAACCGGAGCGTGCGCTCAACAAGTGCATGTTTGAGAAACTCGTATGTGCTTTGGGGGAATGACGCTGATTTCGTCTCGCTGAACGCATCTTCATTACAGGGCCTCATGAAAACGATTCCTGGATCTCCTGCTGGCCAAAAACAAATACACGAGGTCGAGAATCCCGTATATACCACCCTCCAACGGTGAATGCACCACCGCCTACCTGGCATCCCATGTTGTGCTATGTAGAGTAGAATACATCACAGACGTGGAAATGGGGAATTGAACACACATCCAAAGCGGAACGTTTGCTCATTGTTCGCGTCGATGTCGGTCAGGAAAACAGCGAAATGACACTACTTTCGAATGTCGCGAAATAGTATCTTGAATGCAGTTCGAGCTTGTGCGAGACGCACCGAATGTTTTCTCTGTCCCGCCATGGCATATACAAACGCCCATCCCTTTCCTCAGCACCACATTTTACTAGATCATGTGTAGCGCCATTCTTTTGTCCTCGCCAGCACACTCGCACGTATGGAGCCATTCCTCCGACCTCCCTGAAGCCGACCCATTCGATATACGTTTCAAGTTGTACGAATCCATATTTTAACCTGGCGTTCGAGGACTGGTCCGTACTATTCTTCCCCGTTTCGACGTAGGGAGTTGACTTCCTTGTCTAGGCTTTTCCGCTTCCACCCACCGAATACTCCACTCTTGCTTCTCTACAGAGATGCACACTGTGTTGTCATTGGACGGAACCAAAATCCTTGGAAAGAGGTCAACCTCGCCGCTTCAGGGACAAGAGGTATTCCTTGGATCAGGCGACGAAGTGGTGGAGGTACTGTATACCATGTACGTCTCGGCTTTGACAGTCTCGCGAACAGACGAGGACGGTTGACGCTGCTGTTGCATTGCTAAAACATTCGCAAAACCAGGATCTTGGCAATACCAATTACTCGATCCACGTCCCGCGCAAGACGTTTGACCGAACGGCCACTGCGAACGTCGTCGTGCGCGCTGTCCGTGCACTCGGTGTGGATGCGTACGTGAACGAACGAAATGATATTTGTGTCGCCGGGGAAAAGATGAGTGGGATCGTCTGTCGGGCTTGCTATGCTAGTGCAACCCCGTACTTATCGTTTTCCCGTCATGCATATCCACGTCTCAGGCTCGGCGTACAAGATCGTGAACAATCGTGCGTATCACCATGGAACGATGCTTATTTCGACGCGATTGGATACTCTGGGCGATTTGTTGCGCACGAATAAAGTAGGTTGGTGTGTCGAATTTCGGTGTGCTGGTTTGCGTCCCGAGGGAACGTGGCGCAATGTGTGTACCCCCGTACGTCGGTTTATTGTTTATTGTTCTATAGGAAACAATGCACGCGAAAGGTGTTGCCTCTGTGCGTTCTCCGGTTCGGAACCTCGTGCAGTCTAGCGCGTCAGCGACACACGAAGCATTTGTCGACGCTGTTATCAAGTCATTCCGAGAGGAATATGCCATTAACGAAGAGGTAAGCCAGTCCTCCTGGAACATGGACTGTCACCTTTGCGACGTGTCGGCACTAACGCATCGTTCTCATAGCCGTGTTTCGTGCACGATACGCCGCAATACCTCGAGGATGAATATTTTAAAGTCGGCATGTCCGAGTTGCAGGCAAGTCTACTACCGCCTTGTGCGTGGAGCTGCTCGTTGATGTGTCTGGCTCAGAGCTGGGATTGGGCATATGGACAAACCCCCGAGTTTGAATATGTCATTGGCAAAACATTCCAGTGGGGACAATTGGTGAGGTCGCCTTCCTATATCATCATCCGCATGTACCGAGCTTTTCGGTAATTCCTCACACAACACTCGATGTCTATATAGACGTCCACGATCCACGCAAGACATGGAATCATACTCTCCTGCTCGTTTTCGTTCTCCCGCGATGCTCGTGTACCCTCCGGTACCCGTTCGGGACTGGATAGGCTGAGTCAACATTTAATTGGCAAGCGATACGCCTTCCTAGACGACGACGAGGTGGTTGGGGGTGACAATAGTGAGGAGACAGATGGTATGAGTGAGATTTGGAGCTGGCTCAAGCGGGAAATGTGCGTTTAATCTGAACTCGTATGAAACGGTATATAGGGATCGAGGGCAAGGTCCTCGTGATGCTGTTGAACCTGTGAAGCCAGACTTTCTATCCTTCGTTTGGTGGGGAGTGAAGCGGTTGGCGCTCCGGATTTTGTTCTTCTTGGAAATATCCACCATAGTGTATAACATGCACTTGCAAGTTGCAGGGTGGTAGACTCGGCCGGGTAATTCGTTTTGGTGCTTTTCCAGAAGCTCGCGACACATGCACTCGGCACTTCGCCGGTGTCTGGTTTGGACAGAAAGTCGGACGATTTGGACCGTGCTTGCTCGCACCGGTTGGATTGCTCTACAGTCCATATGTACGAGACTAGTAGGGTCACGGGTGGGTTCGGACCTGCCATCTCGAGTACCATTCATATCTTGAGTACCACCTTGTCTGGGTCGTTTGGAGGTGCATGGTGTAGCGGAGAGATCAAGCCAGGAAAGAGGAGAATGGGTATCAACAAGCAGTGTCTTCCCACTGCCGGTCACCACTGGCGATAATATAAATAACACAGCCACGAATCCGTATCGCATTGCTGGGGAAATATCAAGCTGAAAGACGCGTCACACCCTTCAAGCTTCAAGTTTGGCGGGTGAGAAAGGACATGAGTAGACCTGCTGATCCTCGACTGCGTTTTTTTATCGTCCTCGTTCAAAGCCGCCATTGTCATGTTCGGGAATCGATCATGATTGGTGGATAACGTCGAAGCAGCCTGAACAAGGACATCCAATGGAGCGGGTCGGGTTGCCTGAATGTATTCTACGATGATTTCGCACTCCATGGCGCTCGGACGTCTGTCCAGGTCAGATGATCAAAGCGTAGTCCCTTTATTTAATTTCGACGAGCGGCAAAATTGATAGTTTTCTCATTGGATAGGGGTTCTGGATAGGTATGTTTTAAGAATACCGGCTAAGGTTAGAGTTGGGCTTGTCGAGGGAGCGTTGCTGTATAAGCGCAGCGCGCCGTTCAGGTTAGTTCTGCTACTTCAGACTCCGACGTTGTCACCCAAACCTAATCATTATTTTGGGAATAGAATATTTATTGGCTAGTGGCTAATTAGCTCGCCATTCCCACGGTTCCATGGCAGCCAAGACTTCATCTTTGTTTCGACTTTCAAGACCAGTTGTGAGCTTCTATTATTTCGGTTCGGATCGCTCTTTTGAACCTTATATTTCTATAGATCATAAACTTAGGTTATAGTTATTGGGAAACGCCCTTCTAACGTGGTACGGCAACCGCGTTTGCGGATGAGGCGGACGTACGTCAGTTGGGGTCGCATAGGACACCTGCGACGCACGATATATCGCAGCTTGGTACGTTCAAATCTGTCAGGCAGAAAACCACACCCAAAGTGTTGCCGTTTACTTTTATGGTAAGACATTATTCTTGAAGTGTCTCACCACCAGAACTCACTGATCGTGCTAACGACTCGTCACGAACATTACGTGACAATTTATATTGCTGCTCGACCGAATACTCAGGTTGCATTTCTTCTTGCGCCGCCTGTCGGCGGACTCAGTCGGTGATGCATGTCGTGTTTATATCGGCTTCAATGACTGTACATAAGAGTTCGGGTACTGCGGTAACTTTCTCCCCTCTATAACTTCTAACTTCCCAAACCCCCAGAATCATAGACACACCCCCAATGGCAACACAGAAGGCGCTGTGGCTCCCATATATCGGCGCCGAGCTCATACTGGGCAAGAACGAGATTCCAGAGCCCGGTCCAGGAGAGGTTCTTGTCAAACTCGAAGCGAGTGCACTCAATCCACTCGACGTTCAAATTCAAGAGTCGGGCTTTTTCGAAATCACGGAGTACCCGATTGTCTTGGGCGAGGAGGGTGCTGGCGTCGTCGAAAAAGTCGGTGATGGAGTCACGAATTTGGCACGAGGTGACAAGGTGTCCGTACTCTCTCTGTATTTCGAGGTGCACGGCGTACTCGTACTTAGTATGCACACGTGCCCAGGTTCTTCCAGACATCTCTTGGGAACGAGACCTCTTCATTTCAAGAGTATTGTTTGGTGGATGCAGAGCTTACGAGCAAGGTTGGGCTTGACCACTTCGTGCGTCGCCTGTCTCGTTTGACAAAACCGAGTGTAGATGCCACCAAATCTGTCGTTTGATCAAGCCGCTTCCATCTTCGTCGCTTTCAACCCGTTTGCGGTGGCCACATATGCCCAGCCACCAGAGGGCATAGGGCTCACCCCGCCATTCGAAAGGGGTGGCCTTGGCAAGTACGCGAACCAACCCATTGTTATATTCGGTGGTGCAGCTTCTCTCGGTCAGCAAGGTATGTCCATGACCCTCTCGGGAAACCACGTCACATTTGCATACCGATACAATCCTTCCCTTTTTTTTCACACAGCGATCCAACTCCAGATTGTCCGGTTTCTCGCCCATTATCACGACTGCCTCGCTCTACAACAGAGACTTTCTCCTCTCCCTCGGGGCAACGCACGTCCTCGATCGCAAACTCTCGAATGTCGCGCTCAGAAAACGCGTCCACCAACTTGTCACCGACCCCCTGACGTACATCTTTGATGCGATATCTATCAAGGAAACACAACAAGCCGCCTACACTCTCTTGGCACCCGGAGGCACTCTCGTAGTCGTCCTCAAACCCGAAGTGGGTGGGGACGAAGACAGGAGTGGGAAGAAGGTCCTACTGGTCCTTGGGTCTTTTCATCCACCACAACAAAACCGTGAGCTGGGAGCCAGGTTTGCGATCGCGTTGACAACGTGGTTGAAGGAGGGGAAGATCAAGGTGGGTGTGTGGTATTCCTTGTGGTCGTCGAGAGTGGCTTGGTTGACGCGCGAGGAAACGGATTTGTAGCCGAACCGTGTCGAGGTGCTGCGGGGAGGGTTGAATGGCGTCACGGATGGGGTGGAGCGATTAGCGGTCGGTGTAAGTGCGAAAAAGTTGATCGTTCGTCCCCCCGAGACCACCCACTGGTGAGATCGAGCAGGCAAAGCATTTCAAGGTTGAACGTATGCGACGAGCCGTACGATTATGGCTACAAGTGTGTACACATCATGATGGTTGGAAATACACAGATGACTACAAAAATGCATGCACAGACCACGTAACCTGTCCAACTCGCGACAACGCTCATCAGTTCCGTGTCGTCTTGTCGTGAAAAAGGACAGTTAGTTATCGATGCCTTCAAGTTGAGGAAACGCACCGGAAAGTAACTGAACGTTTGAACGACCGTCATTTCTGTGGCGAATTTCTGTCGTCGAGGCGTCTCCGTGGCTTCAGATCAGCGTGAGTATCATCGTCGCTGGCAGTGGACGCGTTCTCAGCTGGCCCAGCAGGAACGACTCTAGCCGACGAATTCGTGCAGCTCGGCGACGTTGCTCCTCAATTCACCTGGTACCGCCGTAGATCAGCTGAGTGTGCCTTGAATTGCAGAGAGTCGCGTGACTGGTATCTGCGAGTTGCCCCGATCTTCAGCAAGCAGCCTGCGACCAAGGAGACTTACTCGTTCACATCCCATTGTCAAGGTGTTCGAGAACTGTCGTTCAAGCTGGGTATCTCAATGGACGTGAGAAGAGATCTCGGCGTCATCTTGCGGGAACTCCGATGGGACGAGGTCGTTTCCTCCATTGTCGACTTCCTCCGGACGATACCCAGATCATGTATTTGATAGCCGTATTTCTCTGCGTGCTGCTCGTCCGTATAGGAAAATCTCGCTGATCTCTACATCTCGTCTTACACCCCCACCCTCATCCATGCAAGACGGCATGATCTGCAACAAAAGGGAAACACTTCGAGTTGCTTAGTATAGCCGAGAATGAACTTGCTTCGAACTGATTAGTCAACGCGTCGATGTCCTAGGTTGCCACATTCACGCGCATCGAAGGTCAAGAATCCTGCATCTCCCGGGTCACCGAAAAAACAAGGTGAGTGCACTTGTAATACGTCTTCCTGACCGCAAACAACCATTCGAGTCTGCATTCGCCCTCTACGATGGACCTATTCAACGAATCATTCACACGGTGTAGTCTAGAGGATCCCGAGTTTGCTTAGCATCTCCTCCTGTCATGCGACCGTTGGGGATGAAGAGAGTCCGGATGAGGTGATCGGCCATGTAGTTCGCTCGGTTTCGTTCTGTGATTGACGATGGTGAGACGAACAAGATTACGTCGATGTTTTACGACAACATGAAGGACGAGTCTGGTCGCCTGGATTATACCCGCGCAGCATTCGCGTTGAACAAGACTATGAAAAAAAATCAGTTGCGAACCACAGAAGAATGGCGGGGCACCGCCGGTAGTACCATTCGATCAAAGCATCATCTCGGTGCCTAGTTCTCTAGTGTACGCGGGGCGAACATACGCCGCTTGGGTTTTGTTGGGTCGCACAATCACGTCTTTTTGCCGCACATCAACCGAATCAATGATGCGATGATGCGCGTCCACAGTACGGCGATTAGTTTCGACGACTGGCGTACATAAAGGGCTCGAACACTAGTGATTCAGGGGGTAAGCGTCACTTTCCCCTCCCCATTCCCCGGAATCCATAGCAAACGCGGACACATCCTCAATGACCATCCAGAAAGCACTCTGGCTCCCGAAAATCGGTGCCGAACTCGTACTGGGCAAGAACGAGATTCCAGAGCCCGGTCCAGGCGAGGTTCTCGTCAAACTCGAAGCGAGTGCACTCAATCCGCTTGACGTGAAAATCCAAAAGTCGGGGCATTTCGGGGTCAAAGAGTACCCCGCTGTCCTTGGCGAGGAGGGTGCTGGCGTCGTCGAAAAAGTCGGCCATGGAGTCACGAACTTGGCGCGGGGCGACAAAGTGTCCGTACTCTCACCCTCTGTTTCTCGACGGCCTATGCCTATGGCGGGCCTCGTACCTAACACGCGCACGTGATTAGGTTATTCCATACGACGTTTGGGAACGAATGTACTTCGTTCCAAGAGTATTGTCTGGTGGATGCGGTGCTTACGAGCCAGGTTGGGGCCTCGTACGTCGCTTGTCTCGTTTTTGACGACACTGTATTAGATTCCACCGAATCTGTCGTTTGACCAAGCTGCTTCCATCTCGGTCGCTTTCAATCCGTTTGCGGTGGCCACCTATGCTCAACAGCCACGGGGCATAGCGCTCACTCCACCGTTCGAGGAAGAAGGCCTGGGCAAATACACGGGCCGACCCATCGTTATATTCGGTGGTGCAGCCTCTGTAGGTCAACAAGGTACGCCCATGATCGATCGGATCACGCTCGTGTACCGGTATAATACGTTCCCCCGTTCTTACACAGCGATCCAACTCGCCAATTTATCCGGTTTCTCGCCCATCATCACGACCGCCTCGCTGCACAACCGAGACTTGCTCCTCTCCCTCGGCGCCACGCACGTCATCGACCGCAAACTCCCCAACGTCGCCCTCATAAAACGCGTCCGCGAACTCGTGGCCGTCCCTTTGACGTACATCTTTGACACGGTGTCTCTCAAAGAAACGCAACAAGCCGCGTACGCGCTCTTGGCGCCCGGAGGCACGCTCGCGGTCGTCAACCGACCCCAAGTGGGTGGGGACGACGACGGGAGTGGGAAAAAGGTTCTTATGGTCGTTGGGACTTTTCACGAACCGCCATACCGTGTGCTTGGCGTCAAGTTTTCGATCGCGTTGACGATGTGGCTGGAGGAGGGAAAGATCAAGGTGCGTTTGTGTGATGATCGTCGAGAGTGGCTTCGTTGACGGGCGAGGGAATGGGTCTGTAGCCAAATCATGTCGAGGTGTTGCGGGGAGGGTTGAACGGTATCGCGGGTGGACTGAAGCGATTGGCGCGTGGCGTCAGTGCGACAAAGTTGGTCGTTCGTCCTCCCGAGACCACCGGCTGGTGAGATCGAGCAGACGAAGCATTTCGAGGTTCTACGGCATTATGGTCGCAAGTGTGTGTGTGTACGATAGTTGAACATACAGAGAAAGCTAGTACAAAAGCCGGACTTGGGCACGGTGCCGAAGCGCGAATAGATGAACGATACCCCTACATTTTCAGATCAAACTGACCCTCGTCCGAACCAAACCGCCTCTCCAATTCCTCATTCCAGCACTGCGATGATGTGCCCAGTCGCCTTGCATCCGCGCGAACGCGTCCTGAATATGTTCAGGCCGCAACGCCATCCGTGCTTCGGGAGGTGGAAGGAACAGCAAGCTGGTTGGTAATGGTGCATCCTCTGCATCGTCATCTTCGTCATCCCCACCGTCTCTTCGTGCACGCTTCCCCCCGTCCATGCCCATGCTGGCGACTTTCCGTTTTCCGACAGGGGAAGAAGACGACGGGGTGTAATCGTCCAGTAAATAAGATTCCTCGAGCGATTTTTTGACGTCGAGACCTGCCAAGGTGAGAGAGCGAACCATCTCGAACGCAAGGAAGCCAACAATGTCGACCGTGTCGTCGTTGGCTTTCAAATCCAGATGTGGAGGAAGGTTCAAGAAATCTCGAAATCGTTTCGCTGTACGGAGTACTCAGCAAAAAAAGGACAATTCCCCCGTGGTGTGAATGAGAGGGGAACATGGACCGTACCTTTGCGATAAGTAAAACTCGCTTGTCGACAGTCGGAATAATGTTGGTATTCTTCGCGCGTCATTTGTCGCGTTGCGTCGTCCGCTTCTTTCAATCGCTGGATCGACGCTTCGTGCGCCTCGATATCGTCCTCGTCTTCTTCGTCGTCGGATTGGTGGCCCGATTGTCGGAGGACTTCAGAGTAGATGGTCGAGATTTCCCAAGGGAGCTTGATGGTGATCTTTTGCGCTTTGGCTGTCAGTTTGTCTAGCGACAGAAACGCGTGTCAGGAAAGAACGAAAGCAAAGGCGAGCATGTACCGTCGGCACCGTCCTCCAAGGTTTCGACTTCGACGCCTGCACCACCTTCGCCACCATTGTCCTTGGCGTGCTTGCGGACGTCTTTCCACGAGAGGTATGTACGGAGCCGGTTGACTTTGCCTCTGTCGTGTCGGATGAGAAAGATGAGGTCTTCGGCCGTGAGGTAGCGGGCTCCTCGACGATTAGCGAGTGCGCGGGCCTGAAGGATCTGAGAGCCAAAGTAAGCAGCGCGGGACAGACGGTCACGGTTTTCTTACGAGTTCGATGAGCTGACTGCGAACAATGTCCTCGACGAGATTGACGGTTTCGTGATTCGGATCCTGAATTTCCCCAAAGACGAACATCTAAGATCAAGCGACCGTTCAGGTTGGGTTGAGCGTTTCGCGTGGGGAACGTTGTTCGTACCATCTGGGAGATCTCTTGTGTATACTTGTAGTCTCGTTGTCCATCGGGGCGTTTTGTGGGCTGGCTTGGGGGGACGGGTGCGGTGACGGCGGGTGTGGCTGTAGGAACGACGGGGGTGGACGGGACGGAGTTGGATGGGGCTGATTGTGTTGGATGGATGGGTGTTGGTTGTTCAGGACGGGGTTTGTAGTAATCCATGGTCTGAGTCGATCTCGTCGAAGCCCACGGCTGAACGTGCGTGTGCGTGGCCAAGTAGCGCCGTGAATGCACTCAGAAAACAACCGACCGGGTTCCACTGGCCAAGGATTCTACGGTGCAATCTATAGTGCAATTCTGTACAAAAAGAGTGTATCTGGATGACTTCTGATCAAGGATTCTACGCTGCGATTCTGTTGAACAAATCAAAACAAAAAGAGCATCACAGATCAAGAATTCTACGGTGCAATTCTCTAGACAAAAATCAACCAAATCAATCTCACTTTGCATGGTATAGGGTAAGCCTTATCCTTATCCAACATACCCTTCTATTGCCATCTGTGCAGTCCAATTCTCTGTACGATTGTCCTAGCTTTGCCCAGAATACATTTGATGATTACTAGACACAATATACACCTCAGGCTTTTTCCCCACCCACCCCACCCCAACCAACCATAAACAATAATAAACTGTGACAAATAAAACACATATGTTAGCTTGGTTTCGCTCTCGCTCTCGTTCTCGGTTAGAAGTTAGGGTTCTAGATTATATATTCTCGGAAGGGGGGTTTGGGGGTCTCCCCCATTAGTTAGATCTTAGTGTTGTCTTCCAATCAGACTACCTACCATTACCAGTTCCTGACTATCCTTACCCCAAATATCCAACCAATCTCAGCTATACTCAAGTGAAAACAGACCATTTCTGGGTACTTCTGATCAAGGATTCTACGGTGCAATCTATGGTGCGATTCTATAGATAAAAATACCATCAACAAGAGCATATCTGAGTGATCTTTTCAAGCTTCTGATCAAGGATTCTACGGTGCGATTCTCTATATAAAAATCAAACAAAAAGACCATATGAAGAGGACCAGGAGAGTGAAATGGGGGCGTAAGAATATCCGAGGTCGGTGTGTGATTGTCATGGTGAGTATGGGTGGTAGTACTTGAACTTGAGTGAAGGATAGAGTCGCCTACAACGTGAGCGTCGTGGTTCATCGAACTGGGTACGTCGTGAAGTGAGGTCTGACTACCAGTCATCCACGGGATACAATCTCGCGAGTAGCGTCTTGCTGGAGCAGGAGCATATGGGGTAAGGTGACCAGATGGCTCTGCACTGGTGTAAGGCAAGTCCACGGGAGAAGGCCGACTACGTTCGTGAGCATCAGAAGGTCCAGAGGATGGAACATTCATGGCGCAGACGACGCCATTATCCGGAGTGGCTGATGAATTAGGTGGTCCTTGATTCTGGTGGTGGGTTGGTCTGCGTGGGTTTGTGCGTGTCCGTCGACGAAGGGAAACAAGGAAGGCCAACAAGCGAATTATCGACCTACAAAATGGCAACCCGCGGATGGACGCCAGTAATTTCAGAAAACGGCTCAGCAATTGAGCCAGCAATTGCCTCGGTATCAACACTGACATCGGGGAAAGCGGAAAATGGACCTGGACGACTACCCACTGCCCAACCTGTGGATAGGTTAGTCGAGAAAGCAGTACTACTTAAGGCCTGTCCGACACGTTCACTTAATTGCGCATCTTATGGAGCCCACTGGCACAGGATCCGATGCTGTAAGGCCACATGGCAGGTCCTCAAAAACGTACAGTGGCAAATGGCAAAGTGATTGGGCATTGTTTAGACGCTTAGTTTTCGCTGTATGGAATCTATATATCTAACTCGGAACTTACTTATCAGATTCGGTTGCAGCTCTTGTGTGACATGCGACATCCTTCTTCGACGGTAAACTTACCCCGCTCTTTGCTACATATCCATATCCTCCAACAATGGAATAAACGATGACCTTCTTGTCTGCCTTGGCTGATTCAGCGAGTGAAACCGCTACAACTGATCAATTCAATGCGTGTGTCGTAGTAGAATACCACAAGTTGATTACCTTGGTTTGTGGGTTTCGAATGCCACACTCAAAACTGTGAGGTTGAACCGATCATAATAAGTCAATCATTATGTAACATCATCGCTACTACTACATAGTACAAAGTGTCAGGCTGTTCTGATCATCACCAAAACTTTAACTCTCGTACGCACAGGAAACTGCTCTGTTCCTCATCCGAGGCGAGGCAAGAGACCAAGCCCGAAATGTCCCCGCCAATGATGATCATACATGTCCTGTCATGAACGAAACCCATCCGAGTCAAGGCCAAGTTGGATGCGCGATCGTTGATGGTAGGTCAACATCGAGACAGTCACTCGGCGAAGTCGGATGGTGAGACGTATGGCGCATCCTGATGGATCGTGCGGCACCCCGGTGGACCAGCGTCGCAGAGCTATTCATGTGAGCGCTGCAGTGCTGTCAGGCGGGTGATGATCGAGTAGGCATACTTTCGTTCCCAGCTTGGACCTGCGAATTAAATCCAGGATTCTTGTACCAGTAGACACCGTGCCGTGACCTGCTTCGTGGGCGATACAAAGCCCGTGCACATCGTCACCGTTCTCCATCCTGATCCAATTCGGTCCCAGAACAAATAACCAACGCCAACGTAGTGAATCCTCTGAATCGGTCGATAACACCTCGTCCCATTGTACACCGTCACACGAGTAAAATATTCGCACAAGTAAAATGGACTCGAAACATAAATCAAGTTATCCGATGTAGTATAACACATTTTCTCACCGTGTGCGGTATACCCAACTCCACTCCAACACTGGCAACGAACCCACAACTCCCCGAGGTTCCCGAATCAAATCGTGCGCGGAGAGCCGCTCGAAAGCAAATATTACAAGGTCATATTACGCCCACGGATTGTCGTTATCCTCCACCTCTGGTATCTCGAGTCCATACCTACCTAAGCGGGTAGACGCCGGCGGCGTCTGCGCTCTCACAACATCCTCCTGCACCACATGCGCCTCCCCATATCCCCTCCGTGCGTCCAAGTTCGAGGCGTCCGCCCGCCTCACTGCCCCTTCCTCGTTTTTATCTATATTTTCTTCTTCCTCCACCACTGTCCGAACCGGCGAACCCGAGCTCGGACCCAGTTCATCCCATACCCGTATCAGTGCCGGTGAATGCGGTGAATGCGGTCCACGCGACGTCGATGGTACCTGTAAACCGTCTGGCGCGGGCACGACCAGATCCACCGCATCTTCTTCCACGAGTGGCGTGTGCGGCATTCGCTTCGATATGCGCGGTGGAGACGCGGAGGATGACGAGGA